>PVIW01000223.1:152387-312437 GCA_004026585.1 Noctilio leporinus | reverse complement strand
ATACGCAGAAAACTACAGAACAATGAAGAAAGAAATCAAGGAAGATACAAATAAATGGAAGCATATATCATGTTCGTGGATGGGAAGAATTAACATCATTAAAATGTCCATACTACCCAAAGCAATCTACATATTCAATGCAATCCCAATTAAAATACCAATGACAGACTTCACAGAAATAGAAAAAATACTTCAAAAATTTGTATGGAGCCAAAAACGCCCACGAATAGCCACCACAATCTTGAGAAAGAAGAACAGGGTAGGAGGAATCACAATACCGGACTTTAAACAATACTACAAGGCTACTGTCATCAAAACAGCATGGTACTGGCATAAGAATAGACATATAGATCAATGGAACAGAATAGAGAGCCCAGAAATTAACCCAGGACTCTATGGTCAACTAATATTTGACAAAGGGGGAAGGAACATCAAATGGAGTAAAAGTAGTCTCTTCAACAAATGGTGTTGGGAGAACTGGACAGCAACATGCAAAAAAGATAAAACTAGACCACCAACTTACACCATACACCAAAATAAACTCAAGATGGGTAAAGGATTTAAACATAAGCAGTGCCACCATAAAGGTCCTGGAGAAAAATATAGGCAGTAAACTTTGGGATATCCTATGCAAAAATATGTTTACTGATACTTCACCAAAGGCAAAGGAAATCAAAGAACGAATCAACAGATGGGACTGTTCAAAGTTTCTGTTCAGCTAAAGAAAATATTAGCAAAATTCAAAGGGAACCAACTGCATGGGAAAACATAATTGCCAATGATACCTCAGACAAGGGTCTGATCTCCAAAATATATAAAGAACTAACGCAACTCAACACCAGGGAGACAGACAGCCCAATTAAAAAATGGGCAAAGGACCTGAACAGACAACTCACTGAGGAAGATATACAAAGGGCCCAGAGGCATATGAAAGAATGCTCAACATCACTAGTCATCAGAGAGATGCAAATTGAAACTACAATAAGATACCACCTCACACCTGTCAGAATGGCAATCATCAGCAAATCAATAAACAATAAGTGTTGGTGAGGATGCAGGGCAAAGGGAACCCTCCTACACCGTTGGTGGGAATGTAGACTGGTGCAGCCACTGTGGAAAACAGTATGGGGTTTCCTTAAAAAACTAAAAATGGAACTGCCTTTTGATCCAGCCATTCCACTACTTGGATTATACCCAAAGAATCCTGAAACACCAATTCATAAGAACCTATGTACACCTATGTTCATAGCGGCACTATTTACAATAGCCAAGTGCTGGAAACAGCCTAACTGCCCATCGGTGGGTGATTGGATCCAAAAACTTTGGTACATTTACACAATGGAATTCTATATAGCAGAAAGAAAGAAGGAACTTGTACCCTTTGCAAGAACATGGATGGAACTGGAGAGTATTATGCTTAGTGAAATAAGCCAGTCAGTGAAGGACAAATATCATATGATCTCACCCATTACGGGACAATAATGAGCAAAACTAACAACAAGCAAAACAGAACCAAGTATATGAATACAAGGAATAGGCCTTCAGTTGTCAGGGGAAAAGGGGTTGGGGGGAGAGGGGAGGGGCAGGCAGAGGCAAGAAAGGGGAGCAGCTTAGACAAGAACCTAGTATAAAGGAACCATGGACATGGACAACAGATGGGATTGACTTTGGGGGGAATGGGTAGGTGGGGAGGGGGACAGAGGGGAGCAAAAAGGGAATGGATGTAATACAACAACAATAAAATTTAAAAAAAAAAGTGATTATAAAAGAAAAAAGTAAAGCTCAAGGCCAAGAATAACTTTCTTTTCAATTGCATTTGTAATAAGGAAGCTCCCATAACCCAGCAGTTTGCAACCTTGACTACATTAGAATCACCTTGTAGAGGTTGTGGGTATTGGGAGAGGGATGGTGGCTGTAGCTCATACAAGATCAATTAAATTAATATCTGTGTAAGTAGAGCTCAGGCATTGACAGTTGTCTTTTTTTTTAAACACTCAATTGATGACAGTATACAACAAGGGTTAAGAGCCATGGTTGTAAATACATGACAGGGATTCTGACTGGGGCATGTCTACTCTGTCTCCCATGTGAAACTTCAGGAATTGCTATGCTTTTGGTTTTATTTTTCTTATTTGACAAGTAGTGTAATTGCATCTAGTTTTTGATGATTGTTATTCTCTGTGATGTGTGCTGATTCTTGAAAGGTTTGGACTTAGACCAGCAGTTTTTTCAATTGTTAATTTTTTTCCATTACCGTTTAGTCTGCTTATACCCACCCCTACCAACAATTACCACCACACTGTTGTCCATGTCCATGAGTCCTTTTTCCTTTATGCTCAATATCTTCATCCCCTGAAGTCCCCTCTTAGCTGTCATCCTGCCCTTCATCTATGAATCTGTCTCTATTTTGCTTGTTAGTTCAGTTTGTTTACTAGATTTCACATATGAGTGAAATCATATGGTATTTGTCTTTCTCTGACTGGCTTATTTCACTTAGCATATATTCTCCAGATCCATGCATACTGTTGCAAAGGATAAAATTTTCCTTTTTATTTTTCACAGCCAAGTAATATTCCATTGTGTAAATGTTCCACAGTTGTTTTAGCCACTCATTTACTGATGGACACTTGGGATGCTTTCATATCTTGGCAATTGTAAATAATGCTGCAATGAACATAGGGGTGTTTATGTTCTTTTGAATTAGTGTTTTAGGTTCCTTTGGATATATTCCCAGAAGTGGGATTGCTGGGTCAAAAGGCAGATCCTTCTAAGTTTTTGAGGTATCTTCATACTCCTTTCCACAGATGCTGCAGCAGTCTGCCTTCCCACCAAACAGTGCAAAAGGTTTCCTTTTTCTTTACCTCCTTGTCAGCACTTGTATTTTTTGATTTATTTGATTTATTGATGATAGCCATTCTGACAGATGTGAGATGGTATCTCATTGTTGTTTTAATTTGCATTTCTCTAATGATTAGTAACATTGAGCACCTTTAGATATGTCTTTTGGCCATCTGTATGTCTTCTTTGGAGAAGTGTCTAGTCAGGTTGCCCATTTTTAATTGGATTATTTGGTTTATTTTTTGGTGTTGAGTTTTGTAAGTTTTTTATAAATTTTGGATATTAACCCCTTATTAGATGTATTGGGAAATATGATCTCCCATTCTGTGGGTTGTTTTTTTACTTTGTTGATGTTTTACTTTGCTGTGCAAAACCTTTTAGTTTGATATAGTTCCATTTATTTATTTTTTCTTTTGTTTCCCTTACCTGGGGAGATGTATGCAATAAAACATTGCTACAAGCAATGGCCTAGATTTTGCTGCCTATATTTTCTTCTAGGATTCTTATGGTTTCATTTAAGTTTTTGATCCATTTAAAATTTATCCCTGTGTGTGGTGTAAGAAGGTAGCCTAGTTTCATTTTTCTGTGCATATTTGTGTAATTTTGCCAACAGCATTTATTGAGTAAACTATCTTTAGCTCCTTGTATGTGTTCATTTTCACTGTCAAATATTAATTGACTATAAAGGTATGGGTTTATTTCTGGGCTCTCTATTCTGTTCCATTGATCTATGTGTCTGTTTTTTATACCATGCTGTTTTGATTACTATGGCTTTATAGAATACTTCATATTAGGTAATATGATTCCTCCAACTTTGTTCTGATTCCTCAGGATCATTGTTGCTATTCTGGGTCTTCTGTGCTTCCATATAAATTTTCAAAATATTTATCCTCCTTTGTGCTTCCATATAAGGTTTTGAAATACTTGTTTTAATTCTGTAAAATACATCATTAGAATTTTGACAGAAATTGCATTGAATCTATAGGTAATAGTGACATTTTAATGATTTTAATTTTTCCAATCCAAGAACATGTCATGTGCTTCTATTTATTTGTGTCTTCAGTTTCTTTCTTCATATCTTATAATTTTCTGAGTATTTGTCTTTTAGATCCTTGTTTAGGTTTATTCCTAGTTATTTTATTCTTTTTACAGCAGTTGTGAATGGTATTGCTTTCTTAATTTCCATTTTTGTTAGTTCATTATTGGTGGATATTCATTTCTCAATATTAATTTTGTATCCTGCTACTTTGCTGAATTCATTTATCAGTTCTAGATTTTCTTTGTGGAATCTTTGGGATTCTCTATATACAGTATCATGTTATCTGCAAATAGAGACAGTTTTACTTCTTGCTTTGCAATTTGAACGCCTTTTATTTCTTCTTCTTGTCTGATTGCTGTGGATAGGACTTTCAGTACTGTGTTGAGTAAAGAGAGGTGAAAGAGGCCATGTCTTTCTTATTCCCAATCTTAAGGGAAATGCTTATAGTTTTTGCCCATTGAATATGATGCTGGCAGTGTCATATATAGCCTGGACTGGATGGCTTCACAGGTGAATTTTACCAAAATTTCCGAGAAGAATTAACACCTTTCCTTCTCAAACTATTTCATAAAATTCAAGAGTGGGGAAGGCTTCCAAGCTCATTTTACGAGGCCAGCATTATTCTAATTCCAAAACCAGGCACTACAAAAAAAGAAAATTATAAGCCCATATCCCTGATGAACATAGATGCTAAATCCTCAACAAAATATTAGTAAACCAAATACAGCAATGCATCAAAAAGATCATACGCCATGATCAAGTAGGATTTATTACAGGAATTCAAAATTTCAACATTCAAAAATTAATAGATATGATTCAACACATAAACTTAATGAAGGATAAAAACCACATAATCACATCACTAGATGCAGAAAAAGCATCTGATAAAATCCAGCACCCATTTATGATAAAAACTCTTAGTAAAGTGGGAATAGAGGGAACATACCTAAACATAACAAAGGCCATATATGACAAACCCATTGCCAGCAGTCTTGAGGTTATTTTCTTTCTGGTACTTTATTGCTATTAGGAAGCATTGTCTCTGGTGGACTTCTGTTCCAAACACCTTGGTTTTTCATGGGTGTGATTAATAAAGGGATCAACACATTTTTTTCCTTCTGAATTCTCTTAAAAATACAACTTTCTTTGAACTGGACAAGTGTATATACACACAAAAAAATCATATACACTTTCAGAGCAAGATTTAAGTAAGTTTAAGACAAAAAATGCTTGCACAGAATTAGCTTACTGTGCATATTTTACTCAAAGTGGGATTATATGCTAATCTCAGATGTTTTTCAAATTTTGATGGTTCCACAAGCAGTTGAAACTCCTGAAGTACTTTATTTCAGGCTTTAATTCTCTGAACAATCGTTTAGTACTTTCATAGCATAGTCATCTTTTGGCTTTTCAGTTTCTTAACACTTTGTTCCTATGTGATTTAAGTTGGAGAAAGCAGAAAGCCACAGAAAAAAGTTATACAGTTTTTGACCTTGGTAAAACTAATCACTTTCCAACTCATAAAAAATGGTCTTTATTTGAGTGTCCTTCCCGATTCTTTTTTTTTTAATTTTTATTTTATTATTTTTCAGAGAGAGAGGAAGGGAGAAAGGCAGAGAGGGAGAGAGACATCAATATGTGGTTGCGTTTCACCTGTTTCCAGCTACAGACCTGGCTTGCAACCTGGTTATGTTGCCCTGGCTGGGAATCAAACCAATGACCTTTGGGTTTGCAGGCCGGCACCTTATCCACTGTGCCACCAGCCAGGGCTCCTTCCCAATTCTTGCTCCGTCTTGGCTGGTGTTTGCCATGCATTCATGTGCCTTGACACTCTTGTGAATCAGATCAAACCTAGAACCATAGACACTATCTATGCCATATTTTTGCTTAAAGCTTTAATGGCAGGAGTCTCAGTTTACCAGGATAAGATAATTAAACAGAACATGTGTTCTAAGTCTTTAAAATATAAACAAGAATGTGGTTTCTCCATAGCTCAACAGAAATGAACAAACGTTAAAAGTCATACTGAAAGCATAATGAACATTTCTTAATTTTTTACATTCTCATATGTAAAAAATATTTTCAAAGAATATAAAGAATTTTTTCTACCATTTCTTGGACCTTACTTGAAATATATGCTTTCATTGATATGAACTAAGAACTAATTAGATGCTTGTAAAAGTTATTTTAATTGACAAGGAACATGTCAAGAATTTTTCATGTTATTGTGTTATTGAGAACTGGTATCCATATGGTACTCACAGAAGAAAAATATATCTTTCAAGACTGTATAGTAAGCACGATTGAAATTACACATATAATCAATATACATATGAAAGTTTTAAAACAGGAATGAATGTTATCCATTATCTTTCTTGTTTTTCCTTTTGAAATTTGTATAGAGCCTTTCATATACTTAACATTTTAACCTGTGAATTCATATACTCAATAGACTACAGTGGTTGTTTATGTATTACAACAGTGGAAATGAAACAGAGATTGTGACTGACTACATAGCATAGTACGCATAAACACCATTCATTTTTGTTTATATTTTTCCTATTCAATTATTTCAGCTATTTCCATGTAAAGAGGTCAGTTGAGTCACATGGTCAATATAACAGAGCTCAAAACTATTGTGAGTATTTTTTGAGTGAATTATAATCATTTCTATTTTTCAACAATTTTGCAGGCTGTAACCTGCCGTGAACTTGTACCAAGATAGATAATCTCTTACATTTCTACCAAGTCCTCACCAGTCATATATACCTTATCCCTTGTGTCTTTCCTATATTTTAGTAAAACATCCACACATACTTCTAAGAATTTTTTGAGGGCACACTAAACGAATAGCTAGATTCTCTATGAAAACAAAGATGAGTGGAACATAATTCCTCAACATAGTATTTATGTTCTAGTGCGAAGAATAAGACAAGTCCATTTTTAGCTGATACATCAGGGAAAGTATGTCAAATACCAATGAGAAAAAGTAAAGCTCATAGCGTTTCAAAGAAAGGAAAAATATCTGGCTTGGGAACTAAGGCAAATCTGATAGAAGTGATACTTCATACATTCATTCATGCATTTATTAAACAAATATAAGTGATGAGTGTACCGTAAGATTTAAGGAGCTAAAGGGTAGAGATGATAGACTTTCAACAGATGGTAGGAAGACTTCTGAGGAAAACAAATGGTGCAAAGAAATGCTCTTGATAATCTAACTAATGCATAATTTTCTACAGATCAGGAATTAGAGGTAAGGTAAGCAGATGTCACAGGTCTGATTTAAGAAGGTCCTGAATTTTAGAATCAAGAGCTTAAATTTCATTCTAAGTTTGACAGAAACCCACTGTAGATTATTGTATAGAAGAGACTATTATTTTTTGGGAAAAAAATTGATAAAGCATATTTTATGAAATAATTTGAAAGGTGGGGTTAGGTTAGAATCAAGGAGACCTATAGGGGTGCAGAGGCTGTTGCAGTAGTAAGAGATTGTGAGAAGCTAAAACATTAAACAAAGACATTTGATAACATAGGAGTGGTGGGGAGAGGATGTGAGAGGCATGTAAAGTTGTCTTCCACAGAGTACATGTGAAAGTTATTTTATAGTCATATTTCCATGTGTATACATACATAAAGTTTACATAACTACATATACCTGACAGTGTTAGGATAAGAAGTGTTTCAGTTAAGTATATTTTTCATAATACTAAGATGTGCTCTGTAAATGCTATATTGCTTTGGTAAAAATATTTGGTGTTTGATAAACATTCTTTAAAATATATTAGGTACTTCCTATTTTATTTATTTATTTTCCTTTTTTCACTATACCTTTTATTGTTTGTTATTTTTATTAATTTTTAAAATTTACTGAGATGACAGTGGTTAATATGATTATATAGGTTTCAGGTATACAATTCTATAATACATCATTTGTAGATTGTATTATGTGTTCACCAACCCAAGTCAAGTCTCCTCCTGTCACCATTTAGTTCCCCTTGACTCTCTTCTTACCTCCCCCACCCTCTTTCCTTCTGATTTACACCATGCCAATGTTTGTGTCTAGAAGTTGTTTTTTTTTTTTTTTTTTTTAACTTAATTTCTTTGCTTTTTTCAGCCAGCCCATTCCCCTCTGACAGCTGTTGGTCTGTACTCTATGAGCCTGTTTCTATTTAGTTTGTTAGTTTATTTCATTCATTGGATTCCTCATATGGGTGAAATTATATCTGTCTCTGATTCACTTATTTCACTTAGCATAATGTTCTCCATGTTCTTCCCTGCTGTCACAAGGATATTTATTTTTTTACAGCCAAGTAGTATCCCATTGTGTAAATATACCACAACTTTTTTATCCACTCATCTACTGATGGGCACTTGGGCTGCTTCCACATCTTGACTATTGTAAGTAACCCTCCAATGAACATAGGGGTGCATATATATTTTTTGAATTAGTGTTTCAGATTTCTTCAGATAAATTTCCTGAAGTGGAATTCCAGGATTATAAGGCAGTTCCATTTTTGATTTCTTAAGGTAACTCCATACTGTTTTCCACAGTGGATGCACCATTCTGCATTTCCACCATAGGTACTTCCTATTTTAGATTTAAGAACAACATTTTAATAGTTCAGGGCTATTATTTAGTGACTAATTATTAAGACAATCATATTCTATTCTAGGTAAATGGTATTCTCTTAATTTTATAACATTTCTTTTTGCATTTATGCAACTTAATGACACTGCTTAAAACATATATAATTCCTATAAATAATAATAGATAAAAATCTAAATAGAAGAAGCTAACACATGAATATACACCTCATAGAAAAGAAAATAAAAATGGTCTAAACACATTATAACAAGATGCTAATTGTCATTGGGAATTAGGGAAATGTAAAGTAAGATCACAGAAATATTAATGTATACTGCAATTGGCAAAGTTAAGTTGACTGACAGTACTAAGGGTGGTTAGGAATGCAGATAAATGAGAGCCAGAATTATACTGTATATGTCTATTGATCATATTTTAGACATTTGGCTTTCAAACCCTTTTCAGGAATGTGTTATATAGGAAAGTGGGAGTCTTTTTATAAAATATAATTTAAAATAAAATCCCTGAGTTCCAACCAACTTAATTAATAGGACAATATGAAAAATCTATTGAATAAATAGGCTCATGTAAATATGTGGGTCTAACCAATAACTAAGTATAAAAATGTCTTTGAATTTTATTTGAAAGTAAAAAATATAAAGAATTAGTACATATTTCACTATTTAGCATGGAAGTGGACAGTTTCCTACAACTCTTCTATGGAATCTCATGTAAGCTGGCTCTCTCAAGTGTAAAGAACCTACTGTTTTCTTCCCTTGTCTGTGGTGCCTTGTTAATCATGAGATTCCTTCAGCTTCAAGGTAGAAATGCGCTTCTGAACTTCCCAAACCTTTCCAGAGATTAACTGAGTGGCAGCCTGTCACATGAAAGAAAGATATTCTTATTTGAGAGGAATTTAGATTTTATTTTAAAAAAGTTATTTCTAAACTGTCTTGTGGTATGAACTGCATTTTGCTTGTGGTATATGCTGCTCTTAAAAGAGGCTTAGCTTTATTATACATAAAAAACAATCTTCCAAGGAAAATAATAAATGCATTTCTAATTTTGTCCTTGTGGAATTATTCCACTGGAAAAAATTATGTGAAGCCCTGTGACTGGTATCCAAAAACAGCTGGAAGTCCAAGGCAATGGGGAGGGCACTCAGCCTGAATGTTTTATCTGTGGAATCTGAACTTCTTTCATTTCATTTCTTCTAAATTTTGTTTGAGAAATCTATGTTCTCTCCAACCTTTCCCTGGAGAAATGTATTTTAAAAATTTGGTTGAAAATTATTTTCATGGGCCTGTTCTTATGAAGTCAATTGATATAAAAATATTTCTTACTTACTACTAGGCATTGGCCCAACACTCTGTGCTGCAGTTGTTCTCTATATTTATGAGGTTTTATATTTCTTTGAGAATGTGATAAAACTGCATCTATCTCTCAAGAAATTTTTTTAAAGGTACATGTAAGTTAAAGGCTACTGTAGTTCCCAGATTAGGTTGTTATTTTTTCCAGCTTTATTGAAATATAGTTGACATATAACCTTGTGGAAGTTTACACATTGTGTATTTATTTGTACACATATATATTGTAAAATTATCGTCACCATAGCATTAGTTAACACCATTGTCATGTAACGTAATTTTACCATTTCTTTTTTATGGAAAGAACATTTAATATCTACTTTTATTAATTAACTTTAAAATATACAGCACAGTATTATTAACTATTATCACTATGCTGTACATTACATTCCCAGAATATATATACTTCTTGACCAACAACTCCCCATTTCCTCCACCTCCCAGACCCTGATAAACATCATTCTGGTCTCTGTTTCTATGAGTTTTTTTTTTTAAGAGTCTACATATAAGAATCTTTCTTGTTTTGTTAGTATTCTTTATCTAACTTATTTCACTTAGCATAATGCCCTCAAGGTTCATCCATGCAGCTGCAAACTATGGAATTTTATTTTTTTATGTGAATAATATTCCATTGTATGTATCATTTTCTTTATCCATTAATATGTTAACAAACACATTGTTTCCTTATCTTGGTTATTGTAAATAACTCTGCAATGAACATGGGTGCACAGATATCTCTCCAAGACCCTGTTTTTATTTTCTTTGGATACATACCCAGAAGTGAGATTGCTAGGTCATATGGTAATCCTACTGTTTTCCATAATGGCTACACCAATTTACATCCCCAACAGAAGTGCACAAGGGTTCCTTTTTCTCCATATTTTTACCAACACATCTATGTCCTTTCAGTAATAGCTATTCTAACAGGTGTGCTGTGATATCTCATTGTGTGTGTGTGTTTCTTTTTGTTTTAAAGATTTTATTATTTCAAGAGAGAGAGGAAGGGAGAGAGTCAGAGAGGGAGAGAAACATCAATGTATGGTTGCCTTTCATCTGCCTCCAGTCATGGACCTGGCTGGAGATCTGGCTTGCAACCTGGTTATGTGCCCTAGTTGAGGAATCGAACTAGGACCTTTGGGTTTGCAGGCCCACACCTTAGCCACTGTGCTACCAGCCAGGCCATTGTGGTTTTTATATATATTTCCCTGATGGTTAGTGATATTGAACATATATTTATGTACCTTTAAACTTTTTATTTATTTATTTATTTATTTTTAGAGAGGGGGAGGAGGGAAGAGAAAGGGAGAGAAACAATAATGTGCAAGAGAAACAAAAATTGGTTGCCTTTCACATGCCCCCAACTGGGGATCTGGCCTACAACCTAGGCATGTTGACTGGGAATCAAACCAGTGACCTTTTAGTTTATAGGATGATGGCCAACCCACTGAGCCACACCAATCAGGGCTGAATTTTTAATATATTTTTAGTATTAGTTCCAATCAGATATGTGATTTGCAAATATTTTCTCTCATTTCATTTTGTTTATTGCTTTCTTTGTTGTGCAGAAGAATGTTTATCTTATGTCCTCTCAGCAGTTTATTTTTGCTTTTGTTGCTTTTGCTTTTAGTGTCAAATCAAAAAATTCATTGCCCAGATTGATCTCAAGGAGTATACACTTAGTCCTAGGAGTTTTATGCTTTCAGGTTTTAAGTTTGTCTGTAATCTATGTTGAGTTGATTTTTTGTGTATGGTCCAGTTTTATTCTTTTGCATGTGGCAGTCCAGTTTTCCCAATACTATTTATTGAAGAGACTATTCTTCTATATTAAATGTTCTTCGATTCTTTAAAAGTATTAGTTGAGATACAGAAAAGATTAGTATGGCCCCAGCACAAGGATGACACATTCGTGAAGTGTTCTATTTTATTTTATATATATATATATATATATATATATATATAATGACTGCATATGTGGGAGTTTATTTCTGGGGTCTTTATTCTGTTAATCTGTATGTGTATTTTTGGAACAAATACCATATTGTTTTGATTATTATAGCTTGGTAATATAGTTTGAAATTGAAATCAGGGTGCATAATGCCTCCAGCTTCGTTCTTTTTCCAATATTGCTTTGGCTATTTGTGGCTCCATAAAAATTTTCAGGTTATCTTCTATTTTTGTGAAAAATTCATTGAAATTTTGATAGGGATTGCATTGAATTTATAGGTGGCTTTGGCTATTATGGTCATTTTAACAATATTAATTCTTCTAATTTATGAGTATGAAATATATTTCATTTATTTGTATCCTCAAAATGTCTTATAGCTCTCAGTGTACAGACGTTTCATCTCCTTGGTTAAATTTATTCTTAAGTATTTCATTGTTTTTTTAATGCTATGGTAAATGGGATTATTTTATTAATTTTTCTTTCTTATAGTTTGTATTAGTGTATGTAAATGCAACTGAGTATTGTATGTTTTTTTTTGTGTTCTGCAACTCTACTGAATAACATTTTTTTTTTTTTTTTTGCTGAAGTTCTTAAAGTTTCTACATATAATATCATATCATTTGCAAATAGGTGAATTTTTACTTCATTCTTTCTTTCTGGTTTGGAAGTTTTTTTGTTTTGTTTTATTTTATTTTTAAGATTTTATTAATTATTTACAGAGAGAGGGGAAAGGAGAGAGGCAGAGAGGGAGAGATGGTTGCCCCTCACCTGCCTCCAGTTACAGACCTGGCTGGATACCTGGCTTTCAACCTGGTTATGTGCCCTGACTGGGAATTGAACCAGCAACCTTTGGGTTTGCAGGCCAGCACCTATCCACTGCACCACCAGCCAGGGCTGGAAAACTTTTATTTCTTTTCTTGTCTGCTTGCTCTGGCTAGGACTTCCAGTGTTATGTTGAATACAAGTAGCAAGAGTGGCCATTGTGTTGTCCCCTGATCTTCGAGCAAAAGCTTACAGAATTTCACTGTTGAGTATGATTTTTGCTGTGGTCTGGTCATATATAGACTGTGTTATGTTGAGGTTTGTTCTTTTTATACTCAATTTGTGGAGGGTTGTTTTTATCATGGAACGATCTTAACCTTTGTCAAATGCTTTTCTCTAAATTTGAGATGATTACATGTTTTTATTTTTCATGTTATGTATAATACTAATTTGCAGATGTTGAATGATGTATCCTGGAATAAAATCATAGTGAATGAGTCTCTTAAAGTAATGTTGAATTCAGTTTACTAATATTTTATCAAGAATTTTTGCATCTATGTTCATCAGAAGTATTGGCTTGTAATTTTCTTCCTTTTATTCTTTCTCTTCTTTTCTTTCTTTCTTTCTTTCTTTCTTTCTTTCTTTCTTTCTTTCTTTCTTTCTTTCTTTCTTTCCTTCTCTCTCTCTCTCTCTCTCTCTCTCTCTCTCTCTCTCTCTCTCTCTCTCTCTTTCTCTTTCTGTTGTCCTTTTTACTCTGTCTAGCTTTGGTATCAGGGTGATGCGGATTTTGTAAAATCTGTTTGAAAATGTTGTCTTCTATTTTTTTGGAAAAGTTTGGGAAAGATTGGATTAATTCTTCTTCGTATGTTTTATAGAATTCACCTTTGAAGACTTTTGGTCCTGGACTTTTGTCTCTTTGGAGATTTTTCATTACTGATTCAGTCCCCTTACTAGTGACTAATCTACCAATATGTTTAGGTTTTCTTTTTCTTCATGATTCATTTTTGGCAGGTTGTACATTTCTAGGAATTCCTCTTCATTTTTTCTAGGTTTCCAAACTGTTGGTGTATAATTATGAGAAAGGATACCAAAAAACTGGGATGGATTTGTAAAAAATTGTGTATTTATTTTCACATGTTTAGACTTTAGTCACCTTCAAAGTACTCTTGATGAAATACACCTACTGAGATATTTTTTCACTTCTCAAAACACTTTTTGAACTTATTTATTTTGATGTCTTTTAATACTTCTTCCACTTTTTGTTTTACCTCTTCCACATCCGCAGAATGTTTCCCTTTGAGGACATTTTTTTTTTTTTTTCATCCAGGGAAACAAACAAACAAAAAGTTGCTTGGGGGCAAGATCGGGTTAATAGGGAGGGAGGGATCATGTCTGGTCAAAAACTAGCTGAACTAGTGCAGTCTAGGCAGGTGAATTTGTAAATCACCCATCACGAAATGGGCAAATATGTTAAAAGAGACTTCAAAAAAAATTAACTGAAGCTGAACACAGCCTCTCACACTGATACAGATGGGCTCCTAGAACACTGACCAAGTGTGGGAAAGAAGACTGTACTACAAGGAGTCTGCTTTCCAGAAGATAATTCTATTTGGGTGGGTGTCCAACCTTGTATTTATAGTTGTTTTTTAAGATAAAAATTTGAGATGAAAACATAGGCAGTAAAAAATTGGACATTTGTCATAGCAATATCTTTTTCTGATATATCTCTTCAGTCAAGAGAAAACAAAAGAAAAACAAACAAGTGGGATTACATCAAAATAAAATGTTTTATAGGGCAAAGGAAATCATCAACAGAATGAAAAGACAACTCACTGAATGGGAGAACATATTTGCCAATAATTCTTCTGATAAAGGGTTAATATCAAAATTTTACAAAGAACATATAAAACTCAACACTAAAAATAAACAAGCAATACAATTTAAAAATGGACAAATGATCTGAATAGACACTTCTCCAAAGAGGACATACAAATTGCAAATAGACATATGAAAAGATGCTCAACATCACTAATCATTAGAGAGATGCAAATTAAAACCACAATGAGATATCACCTCACACCTGTCAGAATGGGTATCATCAATAAGTCCAAAAACTACATGTATTGGGGAGGCATGAATCCTCATGCACTATTGGTGGAAATGCAGACTGGTGAAGCCACTGTAGAAAACAGTATGAAGTTTTCTTAAAAAACTAAAAATGCAACTCAACTTTATTTTAAGCTACTGGAACTACAACTTATTCTTTTTGGAGTTTTCCATCTTAAATAGTAGATTTATTTATTTATTTATTTAGGCTGTGCACAGGTCTTACTTCTTTCAATACCCTCTTTTTTCTCTACATGTGTTTTACAAGTTGAAGCCTTCAGTAATAATGGCACTTGCAGTGCTCAGCCGGTCCCCAGAATAGAAATTATTATGTCTACTAAGTTGAGGTAAAAAATAAAAATCCCTAGAATTTAAATAATTTTGTAGATTAAAATAAAGTTGAATACAACAACAATAAAATTAAAAAAAGAAAAAAAAAAAAAAAAAAAAAAAAAAAAAAAAAAAAAAAAAAAAAAAAAAAAAAAAAAAAAAAAAAAAAAAAAAATAAAGTTGAGTGTTATTATTGGAGTAGGGAGGATCTGACTCAAAAACCAAATTCAATTTTTACTATGGGTTTGGCACTGTCTCTGGGACAACTTTCACAAAAGTGAGTTCTGCAGTACACCATTTCTGTGATATATTTCACAAAAATAGCAATCCAGAGTAGAATAAGTATTAAAGAAGAAAAAATCTGCTTAATTTTGCTACAATATATCTAAAATACTATCATTTAACATGTAATAATTATGTAAGCTATTGGCATATTTTAAATTTTTTGTATTAACTCTTCAAAATCCAGTATGTACTTTAACTAGGTATAAAAATATGTATGGGTATAAATGTATTTTTGCATGTGTTTGGTAATATTGCAATTCATATTACTTAAAAGAGTAATTCTTTAAACAAATGAATTAACATAGGCATTTTGGAATAATGAAAAGAAAACTTTGTATTAATATGATTTGAGAAGCTGACAGGAGGCAGTAATTGAATGGTGAATTGTCTGTATGTGAAAGGAAAAAAAAGTACACATTGGTGGTTACAGAATAGACAGGGGGATGTTAAGAAGAACAAAGGAAATAGAGAAGCCAAAGAACTTATATGCATGACTCATGGACATGAACTAAGGGGGGCATTGCTGGAGGAAATGGGGTACTGGGTTGAGGGGGGCAAAGGGGGAGAGTTGGGACAACTATAATAGCAAAATAAATAAAATATATGAAAAAGAACCCAAAAAACTAAAAATGGAACATCCTTATAACCCAAGGATTTTACTTCTGGGAATATATCTGAAGAAATGTAATAAACTAATTTGAAAGAATACGTGCACTCTTACGTTGCATATATTTTTGCAGCATTACTTTACAATAGCCAAAAATTGGAAGCAGCCCAAGTGCCCATCAGCAGAGGAGTGAATAAAAAAGCTGTGGTACATTTACACAACGGAATGATCCTTGCTATAATAAAGAAGGAAATCTTTCCTTTTGTGACAGCATGGATGGACCTGGAGAGTATTATGCTAAGTGAAATAAGCCAGGTGGCAAAAGACAAATATCATATGATTTCACTTATATGTGGAATGTAATGAATAAAATGAACAAATAAAATAGAAATAGACTCATAGATACATAGAACAAATTGACAGCTCCCAAAGGGGAGCAGGTTTGGATGGTTGGGTGAAAAATGTGAAGGGATTTCAAGCCCTGCCCCCCAAAAAACCCCAAAATAAAAAAACTTCATAGACACAGAAATCAGGATGGTACTATAAGTGAGAAAGGGGAGGGAGGGATAAATGGTGATGGAATGTCACCCCAATGTCACCCCAATAAATTCAATAATAGTTTTTTTTTGAAATTTTGAATCCATTACAAATAATGAAACAAAATTTGCCAGAATTCATAATTAAACACTTGTAACAATGTTTTTAGGGACAGAACTAAAAAATTTATAATGGCAATTAGACGGCATTACTAATATAAGAAAATGTTCACATTTCAATACTGAAAATAATAAGTCATTTTAATTACATGGTTGATTTTGATTATAAGAAGAAACTGACCCTGATGATGAAAAGAAAAACTATTTCTTGACTTGACATAATTGAAAAGTGTTGGGCTTGGGAATTGGGGAAGAACATTTTGCCAGGGAAATAATTGCCAAATGCTTGGATTTGTTTTTATGAAGTAATATGGAGGAAAATGTTGCACTCTTGTTCTCAGGGAACCTGTCTGGTGCGCAGAGGAGTGGGATTCATGCCATTATTGTTCCTGTCAAATTATTTCATTTAACCTCTGCATCAGGTAACAGGCATTTGTAAAGCTCTGCTTGAAGGAGGAGACTCAGCCATCCCACACATGTATTTTCTTGCTCCTGGAGAAGATAAAGGCTGACTCTAGATACAGCTTGGAAGCAATTGCATCCTTCATGGTTTTCAGTTTAAGAGAGGCCCTTCCAGGAGCTTAAAATCAGGGCACATAGTGGTAGATACAGAAAAGAGATCAGGAGCAGGGCTAGCCCACACATGTAAGGGAGAGCAATGCTTCTCAGCCATTCTAGGCTCAACCTTTCTTTACTTCTTCACCAGGTCAGCTTAGGGTCACTACCTTCTCTGTGTGTGTTAAGACTTGTCCAGCCCTGGCTGGTGGCTCAGTAGATTGGGGCTGGCCTGCGAACCCAAAGGTCTCTGGTTCGATTACTCAGTCAGGGCACATAATCAGGTTGCAAGCCAGGTCTCCAGCCAGGTCTCCAGCCAGGTCCCTAGCTGGAGGCAGGTGAAAGGCAACCATACATTAATGTTTCTCTCCTTTTCTTCCTCCCTCCATGCCCTTCTCTTTAAAAATAATGAAAAAAATCTTAAAAAAAAAAAAAAAAAAAAGAATCTTGTCCACATAATACATACTACAGAGATGCTACATAGAGTAAAACAGACAAGTAGCCTCAATTCTATCCTGGATTCACTTATTCATTCAGCAAATATTTACTGAATGTCTACTATTACTAGACATCATTCTAGGCACTGGGCAATGTCACGCTGAACAGGATAACATGCATAGAAAGACAATCAAGAGGAAAAGGCCAAACCAAAATCCAATCAATACATTAAGTATATAATTTAAATCTTTGATAAGTTTGATGGAAGAAATAAACAAGTTTCTGGATAGAAAACAATAAAAGAGAGGAGCAACAATTTTGGTAGAAACATCAGGAAAGACTTGTCTTTGGAGGTTACATTTCATGGCAATGTGCTAGCTGAAACTCCAGGGATGAGAAGGGGTCTGGGTGGAAGAATGTGTCAGGTAAAGGGAAGAGCATATGCAAAAGTCCAAAAGTAAAAAGAACAAGGTGAGGTATTGAAACTGAAAGAGGCCAATGTGACTGCAGCACTGGAAGGGGAAAGAATGGGTGGGAAAGGGGAGACTGAAGTGATGGGCTAGGGATGTCATGTAGGACGTTGCTGGTTGTTTTGTAGGGCATTTTATTCTAAATGCAATGGGAGGGCTTTTTAAGCTGGAACTTAACATAATCAATTTCTGTTTTAAGATCATTTGCTTCTGTGTAGAGAATGGATTGGAAGGGGACAAAAATGGAGGGATGTAGAACTGTTAGGAAGATGTTGTATCATCCAGGTTAGAGATGATGTTAACTTGGACAAGGAGAGAGGGCGTAGAGAGAGAAGGAAGTAAATAGATATCTTTTATGCAAAAGACCATCTCATGCACATGAAAAGAATGATTAAATTTGCATTATGAAGTATAAATGCAACTTTTGCATAACAAACAATTAGAGATCACATAGTTGGACAACCAGAAAGGAAAAGAGTAGTTAGTGGGAGACTTATTATCAAAACACCTCTTTTTGATATCCCCTTTGGTACTTTTCCCCTTACAGAACCTTTGAATTATAAGAATAAAAGTATCAGGTATTCACCCATGTTCAACTGCCTATACTTTAAAATTCTAAAAATAAAGATGGTTGTGACATCAGGGAAAATCTGATGATATTTGTCCTGAATAAAGATGACTGGTGGAAGATAAAAATTGTTTTTTGCAGGGGGTAGGGGTTGGGAGAGGGAAGACCAGTTTTAAAGTATATAGATGGTTTAGATAGCAGTATACCTAAACTTCTGAGTACCCAGAAAAGAATATATAGTGGGTTACACATGCAGATCTTAAGCTTTTTTTCTTCTCTTTCCTTTTTGCAATTTATTATCTAAATTAGCAGAATCTGTGAAAAGGAAGAGAGAAAGATGAAATTGTTAGAAAGAACTCCCTCCTTTACTGGAATTCTAGCGGTTTCTTAACTTTTCCTGCCTCTTTGTTACTAAAGTTAGACTAATCAACCCTTAGTAACAAAGAGGCAGTGACTACATAGGAGTACATTCTTATTTTTCTATTTGCTTAAAATATTTGGTTATTCAAATGTTTAAGGGTGAGACTTTCATCATCATTTAAAATTTTTAAAATTTTAGAGATACATACTAAAATACATTGGGATAAAATGACATATTTGGGATTTTTAAAGATACTTTAGTGTTAGAAAAAAAAGTTTAAAAATTATCAGATGAGTACTACACTTATCAAGGTAATCACTTTGTAAGTTATATAAATGTCTAATCACTATGTTGTACACTTGAAATTAATATGTGTTAGCTGTAATTGAAAAATTAAAAATTAAAAATAGCAAGTATGATGGGGGCCTCAAATGTTGGAAAATTTTAGTTTCAAGTAACAGCCAATAAGCTGAGTAATTAATGTATGTAAAAAGCTATTCTTTTAGGAACTGTAGGGATGACCCACCTTGGCTCCAGGGAAAGAAGACCTGACTCAGCCCAGCACAGTCTACCAACTGGGACAAAAAGACCTCGCCCAGGACAAAGAAAGAATGCTACAGTTTTGATCTCATTAACATTTTCCTTAATTCCAAACCCGTTACCCATACCCTTTTTCTCCTTATGAAAAGGGCCCATTTATAATAGAATGTAAAACTGTGGGGGACCCTGACCCACAGTAAAATCCCCTGGTGCCATGAATGAACCAAAAACCATCCCAAACAGCTCTGTGTAAGGGGAGGAAGATAAGCTGGCCAGCGGCTCAAGGCCAAAGGCTCAGTTCTTTGTTCCCAAAGGTCTTTTATTGAAAGGGGCAAACTTGGAGGCATGTAGCTTGTCAGTCAATGCTAATCAATGCTAATTACAGGAAAATTGAAAAACAAGTTAGGGGGTAGGGAGGTCTCACTCAGGTCAGGATGTGCATTCAAATTTAAAACAGTTCCACTGTCCATACAACAAAGGATCAGGAGAGGTGAAAGAACAGTCCAGGTTTCATAGTAACTAAAGTATTTACCCGTGATCTAGTACCCTTCCCCTCAGGGCCACTGGTTTTATGTGGAAACATGTATGTACCCAGCATTTCCGGCCTTCCAATTGGGATTTATAGGTTTAGCCTGGCCCATGAGGGTCTCCAAGTTTCCATGCTTGTTCCTAGGTGGGCCCCAACATAAGACAGTCTGTTAGGGTGCAAACCTGCTGTCTTATGAGATCTCTGACCATCTGAATAAAGTGCCCATAAAGATTCAATCCCTGTCTCTCCTTATTGGGTCTGATAGGTGACAGGCAGCAGGAACACAGGCTTTTCTAGTTTCAAATAGAACAAGTGTGGCTCAATCTTGATATACGTTGAATCCTGATGAATACAGAGGCATAAATATTTTTATTTTTATCATTATTATTTTTTTATTTTTAAAGATTTTACTTATTATTTTTCAGAGAGAAGGGCAGGGAGGGAGAAAGGGAGAGAAATATCAGTGTATGGTTACCTTTCACCTGCCTCCAGCTACGGACCTGGCTGGAGATCTGGCTTGCAACCTGGTTAGGTGCTCTGGCTGGGAATTGAACCAGTGACCTTTGGGTTCGAAGGCTGGCACCAGTCCGCTGAGCAACCAGCCAGGGCCATAAATATTTTTAAATCTGGGACAATACATTATCTTAAAGCTGTTGGGATAAGACTGCTTAAATGAACACGTAAAGGAATTATTGATAGATTAATTAACATGCATTCTTTTCACCAATTATGGGTTTCTAAAAATTTCAATTATTTTGCTCATATCAAATGTTCAAAAAGTTTGGCTGGTTCATTTTTGATGAACACAAACTAACAGTAGTAACAAGTTAGATTTCTGAGAAATTCTAGCTTTTTGCTGTGTAATCCCTAATGTTTTGTTGTATAATTCTCTACCATTGCTTAAATCACCCCCCCACCCCCTCCAATTCTGTATCATCCACCTGTTCCCTCCAAATAAAAGTTTTGACCATGAAGGTCACTTTAAAGTTACGTTCTAGGGGGAAAATGAGTAAGAATGGGAATTAATGAGAGTTAATTGAGGATATTCTGAAAAGTTCATTTGAAATGGAAAGAATATGGGGACATTCTCAATAGGACAAAATCCTGGGACTGGTGAACATTTACCACATCAACAACTATGACTAAAAAGTAATTCTAATTTACTTATCAGAGATCATCTAAGTAACCATTCTTTTTAGATTCTGTGCTGTTTCCTTATTTCCTCCTGTAAAGCACACTTCACATAAGAAATCACTGTAATGTGGTTAGTTTACTTTTTGGAATTTTTGTTAAGAAAATATTTGCACATAAAATGAAAGACTGTTATTTGGAAATTAGCACACATCTTTTCTCCTGCCCCAAAGGCAGGATAAATCCTTTATTGTGTTTCCTTAATTTTTCCTATGTCCTGTATATTTTGGACTTGACAGCATTGTGTTGTATCCTGTATGGTGTTTCTGTTTTGATTAAACAGACTAAGTTCAGGATTTAGGTTTTTTTGCGCCCATCTCAATGTATGTTAAATCAATTATGGAGGCACAGAGTAGAAGTGAAAACATTTTACCCAAAAGGCCCTGCTGAAGCTGTTACATTCAATTAGGTACAAATTCGGTTTTCAGATTTAGAGTTTTATATTCCAAGCCAAAATTCAATTCCCTTTGTTCTTTCCTATACCCACACATTCTGCCACTGAGAGACTATGTGTCCCTGCCATGCTGTCTAGCCCTGGAAAGACACAGTGATTCACATCCCTGCTTTGAGAAGTTGATTACATTTACCAGTTGGGTTTGGAAGAATTCTGAAGGCTCTTTTTGAGGGGAGGCAGTGAGAGAGGGCATTTTTTGTTGGTTACCACAGGAGAGATTTGGGTTTGGGGTTTTATTTTCATACCAGGGTTGGGTCGTCGAGACAGAAATCGAATTAAAACTGGCACGTCTCTGTGGCTTCATTTGCTTTTCTTCCAACCATGGGACAAGTTGGCACCAAAGCTTTGTATTAAAACCCTGAAATTCAAACCTTAGACTGTCAGTGCCAGTAGTATGAGCTGAAAATGCTTGGTTTAAATTTCCATAGGATTGTGGGGCCCCAAATAAAAAGTTGAATGGGAGTTGGTCTTAGCAGCCAATAGATTATCTTCTTGTTAAGGCATTTAGGCATAATCTTGCAAAATGGTATAAAGTTAAATTTGCACCAGCCTTTTGTTTACTGTGTTTAGAATCCTGTTTATGAAGAAAAGAACAGATGTGTGAAGGTTAAAAACAGACAGCATGGGTTGTGTTTTGAAAAACAAGTTGTGGGTACTTTATAGAAAAAAATTAAAGGGAATTGGGGCAGCTGAATTTGTTCAATGTGGAGCATTAGGAGAAAAACGGATGAGGATGATTTTCAGACTTTCTTTTTGTTATATATTATGAATGGAATTCTCTTTGGAAACACTTTGAGAAACTTAAAGTTTAAATTTCTTTTAAGCAGCTCCCCACACACATTTTTCTTAATGGTTAGACTCTTTTAAAAACAGAGTGCCCAAGTGCTCGCTTCGGCAGCACATATACTAAAAACAGAGTGCCCAAGCACTTATATTGATTAAAAAGTGGAACCAATTTGGATTTGTTCTTATGGTAAGTTGCACAGTTTAGCTAATATTTTAATTTTATATTCAGGAAAAGCTTTAAATATTTTTTTCATTAGTTTTTCTTCAATATCAGATTTTAAAATTGGGAATATCTCAAATCCAAGTCAATGTAAAAGGAGATTTAATTATCTCTCTTCATTAATTTTTATCTAATATTTAATTTTGTAATTAGAAATATTTCTAACGTCAAGGAAGAATAATATGTTATTGATTAATAGAGGGGTCAAAATATTTAATGCTCATTGTAATTGCAGTGAAGTGGACTGTTTACATGCAAAAAGTAAAGAACAGGTAAGAAACAGTGTAGACACTTGTAATCATGGGATTCCTTGTACTTATTTTCTTTCTCCCCCATATCCTCCTGGCAACTTATATTAGAAATATTTTTTGAATGGTTATAGACCATGAAATATTAAAGGGAGAGAAATATAGAGAGGAGAATGCTACTGTATTCTGTCATATGGTAATGATAACCAATTAGATTGTTCAATATGCTCAGTCAAGTTCAACTGGATGAAATGGGAATGCAGCTGATAAGCTTTCAAAGATTTCTTTCCAGATGAACTGCCTCTGGGTTCAACATTTACAGTTTGGTTTGGGTATGAATTTGAGAGGAGGAAAATGAATTTTAGTATTTTAAGGGATTATTATGTTTTTTGGTTTATGAGGGTTGGGTTTTTTGTTTTTGTTTTTGGTTTTTTCTTTTTGGCTTTAGCCTACACAGAAGTACAGATGTTATAATTTAGCTGTGTAATAAAGGGGTATTTTTTCTTCAAAAACATGAAATTTTGGGGTTTTCTACTGGATAATAAAATCAGAACGAAAAACTTTTCATGAATGGTGGTCTTGATGTAAAATGTGAACCTTCTGCTTAGTGTCCCTCAGTGTATATACCCTTTGTCATTATCTACTGAGGTATATTTGAAATCACATAGGTCAAAAAAGACAATTGATATGATTGTAAGCCTTGGAACAATGATACCTCACATGATTTAACAAGGAGTGATGCTAAGGAAAACCACTTAGAGAAGATGAAAGACATATCATGTCAGATTGTAGAAATATGAGTGTTTATAATCCCACATCTGTACTTAATTTTATTAAACTTTCTGGTTATTCAAGTCTGACATAGTGTACATTCTGGTTCTACTTTCATGCAAAGCATAGAGTTGTTGGTTTACTCTAGTCCAACTGTTTAGTTAGTAGCTTTTGAAAGAAAAGAGCTTAACCAGGTGTTGCAGAATGTTATTGTTTTATTTGGAAAAAGTTAAATATATCACTTTAATATGATTAAAATGTTTTAAATTAATACATTACAAAATATCTGATGTTTAAAAATGAAATGAAGGAAAAAAGTTTCTGTTTATTTAGGCATTCATGTAGTCATGCTTTCCACATTAGTCCTCTGAGAGTAAGTGGGAAAGGAGTGGAAGTTGCATTAATCATGTTTAGAGCAAATGCCTGGCTAGGCCCAAGTTAATTTCTTTACTTGATAGATAATATCATGGCTAAACTAGTCAACTTTTAGGTTAATTTAGACTTTAATGAATTTCAGGATAAAAGATTTCTGGGAAGTGTTAAGGCTGAAAATAAAGACCATCCTAATGAACTAAAGAAAACAAAGCCAATGGCTTCTAATTTCCAGGAATGAAAGGGACCTCCAAGCTCAAGACAGCCCTCATTCCCAACTCCAGAAAAGATATGACTCAGAGGTGAGTGTCTGCCTAACTCTTCTTTTTAGAAGAAATAATTCTATTCTATTCTTCAATAAATAAAAATGATAAGGGTTTTCCTTTTCAAAACTTGAATCCTTCCTACTTTAGCAGACTTCACAGGTAGTTGGGCGTCCATTCCTGGTGCAATTCTGAGACAGAATGTAGATAACAACATAGAATCTCTTGACATTATTATAAGTATCAACAAAATTTAACTGAAACATTTTTCAGTTTTTAAACTTCTTTTTTCTTCTCAAGTTGTATGTTAGTTTACTTGAAATGGTTTCAGAAATAAAGAACCATCCCACTGATTAGTCTCTGCCACTGTGCCGCTCAGAGTGTTGAGAATCAAATGAATGGTTAGATTAAAAAGTACTTGAAAATCCCCAAATTGTATTCTCTTAATGGCTCTGACCCTGATGGGCTTTATCATTTTAGGCCAGTCATGAAACATCACTGGGTCTTGGTAGTCTCATAAAAAAATGAGGAGGTTGGACTAATGATAGTTAAGACTGCTTCTGGTTCTAATAGTCTATGATTTTAAGATACTTGCTTTTTAGTTAATTCAAATTTGTTCTAAAACAAAACAAAACAAAACAAACAATGTCTATCCTAAAAGCAGATATTCCTGAAATTGTGCCTTAAATCCCTGGGTTTGGGAATATTTGTTTCATAGGTATTTTAAAAAAATAATTCCTGATGGATGGAGGCTTGACTTGGGGTGGTGGCCACACAATACAGTGTACACAGGATATGTTGTAGAACCATGCACTAAAAATATGTATAGTTTTGTTAAGCAGTGTTATCGCAATAAATTTAATAAAAAGAAAACAAAACTTAAAAAAAATCAAATTTATAAACAAACATAATTCTTGTTCTTTTATAACGGGTTTTTTTTTTTTCTTTTTAAATTTTATTTATTATTCTTAGAGGGAAGGGCAGGAAGGGAGGAAGTAGAGGAAAGAAACATCAATGTATGGTTCCCTTTTACCTGCCTCCAGCTGGGGACCTGGCTGGAGACCTGGCTTGCAACCTGATTATGTGCCCTGACTGGGAATTGAACCAGGGATCTTTGGGTTCTCAGGCCGGAGCCTTATCCACTGGGCCACCAGCCAGGGCTAACCTGGGTTTTTTAAGGTAGATGTTAGGCATCTTGAACATCTTCTTTCAAAACAGGGCCAAAATTTTCTGGTGAAGAAGTCCTAATTATTCACCAAACATAATCAGAAAGATCTGGCAGACTATGTTGCCCAGAGTGTCCAGAATTTTCACATTCTATGCTGGTTTGGGAGAATGGCTTTCTTAAGTTTTTTTTCCAGCATCTCATTGCTCCTAATTGAACCCTGAAGGCTTTTCCTGGCAAATGATTACAGCTTTCACTAAGTCTGAGGAGGCTCTGAATGTGGGCAGATGGAGTGTGCTGTTAAGAGTTCTTCCTTTCTCTCTCAAGGCTCTGCTTAAGCAAACAGAGACCATCCATCTCCTGCTACTTGATTGATGCCCAGAAAGGATTTTCCAATATAGAGATTGCTGGTGCATAGGGTTTAAAACAAGCCCCACAATGCTGCCAGGGAATGTGGTTTTGAGACCAGAGGTTATATATTCACATCTCTCTATTCCTCTTGGAGTCACTTTTTCTGCTCATAGAGGGTGAAAGGAATTGACTGACAAAATTGAGCCAATTAATGATTAATGATATTTTTCTTCTTTTGAAATTCATTAGTGTTTCTCAAGATCTGTAAGTCTATGGTTTGAAAGTTCTTCAAAGTTCTGAATGGTGACAAAGTTTAGTTTTTGCTGTCTTTGTGATTTTTTTTCATAAGACCAGAAGTGGCTTTTTCTTTTTTCACGGCAGCATGGATGGAACTTGAGATTATTATGCTTAGTGAAATAAGCCAGGTGGCGAAAGACAAATACCATATGATTTCACCTAATACAGGAAACTAATGAGCAAAACAAACAAATGAGCAAAATAGAACCAGAGACATGGAAATAAGGGACAGACTGACTGTGACCAGAGGGGATGGATAGGGGCAGATAAGGGAAAGGAAGGGGAAGGGGCTAATCAAGGAACTAGAATTAATGGCCCATGGATATGGACAATGGGGTGGGGATAAACTGTGGGGGGAGGGGTGGACAGAGAAGAGCAATGAGGGAAAATGGGACAACTGTAATAGAACAACAATAAATAAATAAATAAATAAATAAATACAAGTTCTTAGGAAGATGAATAATCTTTACATTGTGTATTTGTCTACATAGAAGTAAGGTATGGCACTAATAAATTCTGACTGTGTTTTTGACTAAAAATCAAGACATAGCCTAGATTATAGTGAAGGGAGAAATGACCTTAGAAGTTTTTACTGTCATAAGGATGTGTGATACCCAGTGGCATCATTTCAGATTCCTGAAGTAGGAATCTTATTGCCAATAAATGATAAAGTATCAGCAGAATGAGAGAAAAATATTAGCAGTGATCTCTGGGTTCTCTACAGTAATTAAGTTGCCCAACCAATAGTAACAGTTTATGTATTATTGGACAGTTTCTTTTTATACATTTTAAATTATAATTACAATTATATTATATTTAAACTGCTATACTTGCCTTTTCTGATTTATCATTATATATATTTTTTCTAGCTTTATTCACATATAATTGATATATACATTGTGTAAGCTTAAGGTACAATGTAATGATTTGATGTATGTATATATTGCATCATTTAACATTTTAAATCAAGTGTTTATGTTATACAACCTTTTCATAACCATAATTAATATATTTTAAAAATATTTTATTTATTATTTATAGAGGGAGGTTTAGGGAGAGAGGCAGAGAGGAAGAGAGACATCAATGTATGTTTGCCTTTCACCTGCCTCCAGCTACAGACCTGGCTGGAGACCTAGCTTGCAACCAACCTGGTTTTGTGCTCTGGCTGGGGAATCGAACCAGCGACCTTTGGGTTCACAGGCCAGTGCATTATTCACTGTGCCACCAGCCAGGGGGATAATTGATATTTTTAATAATGACCACCCAATAGTGTGTAATTTGGCTATGTTATAGATCACTAAGAATTTATTTATTGATATTTAAATTGTTTTCTAATTTTCACTGTTACTAATGACAAAACCATCTTTGAAGCATAAATATATTTTCTAAAAATTTCTTTTTTCTTTATGAGAGATACCTAGAATGTCACTATTCTTTAAGTTATTATTGAACAATAGAACTTTATGAAGAACCTCAGAAATTATCTTAATTAGTCCACTGATTTTATAAGTGAAACACATGTGTTCTGGTGAGCTATGAAAAAATTCAAAGTATATTTCTTTCTTACTGAGTTTCTCTTTAGATGAGTGTACATATGCTCTAAAGGAAGCAGAGGTGGGGAGTTAGGTACTTCCTATAGTCATAAGGGACACCTCTCAGGTGACTGTGTTTGGCTATTCATTCATAATGAAAACCATGGCTGGGAACAGCTGAATGATCTAGTAAACTTTGTCCTGGGCTGTTTGAATGTCAGTTCCCCCATCATGTAAGCTTTGAAATTCTTCATACTATGTGTTTTTCCTCATGTGCATGTCCCTCATTCAGATCCTTTCTACCTCCAGTCCCTTGGAATGGAGATTGCACCTGTGTGGTGAGCTACTGAGTCATATAGAGTAGGGGCAAAGACCTAGTGTCTTTATGCCTAGCCCAATAATGAAGCTTTATGGGCCTATTTGGAATATTACCCTGATGTTGATTTATCTAGCTGACAAAACTCAGTTTTGAAATTTTTAATTAGGTATTTGTTATTGTTGATCATGTGTTTTCAATTTTAAAGTCACTGATTTTGTTTTACCTTCAGTCTTCATTATCATCCTGATTATTATGAAGAAGCTCCAGACTGAGAATTGTAGAACTCTTGCCTCCATGCTTCCCTCTACTTTCTTTTATGTCACATTTGTTCTTCCCCTCTGAAGCATTCTTTTGATGTAAGCAACAATTGATTACAGGGTAAAAATCACTGCTCCACTTTTTCCTGATTTTTAAGGTAACAGAAAAAGAAGATAGAAAGATAATGGAAAAATTCTCATTTTACATTGGAACCACATGGCTTGCCTTTGAATCTAAGCTCTGGTCCTTATCAGATGCATAATATTAGGCAAGTTACTTAACCTATCTGTGCCTGGGTTTCTTCATCTGCTTAATATTATAATGTCTCTCATAGAGTTGTTTGAGGTTTAAATAAGGTATTATAGGTAAATCATAATAATCACATAATATACATTTGCAGTTATTACTTATTATATCAGTAAGAAGCTAATTGGGTTATAGACTTCAACTTTCAAGTGCAAGTATACCATAAACCTTAAAGCTGATTAATATTTTTAACCGAGGGTTCAGCTGAATTATTTTAAACAATATATTTAAAAATTAAAAATTTTTATATGCCAACTGTGGTGCTAAGGACTTTTCACATAATATCTCATCTAATCCTCAAAACAATGTTACTATATGGATTCTTAGTGTGTAGATGAAGGAAATGCATTATACAGAGGTTACATACTTTGTCCAATGTCATTCACATAGCAAGGAGTGCCAGAATGGGATTTCTAACCTGTTTGGGTTATACCTCTTTTTAACAATTAGCATATAGCAATTATATTGGAAGAAAAAAAGTTTTTACTGGGATGCAGAAAGTAGAATTAAAAGTCATAAATCATGCGAAATGAAATTCTGAGTATCTTGGATTTCTAAAAGATGCAAGAGAGGTGCTTAGAATGCCAAGAACAAAATGCCTATGTTGTAGTTGTGACTAGGGTTATAATATTACCTACATGTTGTAGGTAATACAACTTGTATTATGTTAAGTCCGTATATGGGGGTTTAATGTTGTTGGACAACTTAAAAGGATAACCAATGTTAAGTGACAAGAAGTAATAATAACTGGAAATTTAGAAACATTTGTGGTGGGCATAGGCATTATGCAAATATATATGTTAATTTTCTTAATATTCCTCAAATAGGGTTTTAATATTCAAGAAAGACTAGCATTTCTTTTGCAGTTAAACTGAATAGTTTTTGTTTTTAAGCAGGTCTTATTTTCATATGCTTGATCTAGGATTCTTCCATCATACCTCCAAGAAATTGACCACCCAGATATATTCTATAGAAACTGGGGACAATGCTTTTGTCTCTTTCTTATAAACAAAAGCTTGCAAAATTTGTATGTTTTCTTTTTGTGTCTTTGGAAGTCACAAAAAGTAAACATTCAAATTGTTCCCCTTGCCCTCTGCATATATCCCCCATCTCCTGGTTAAGGGACATAGGTAAAGATAAGATGGTAGTTGTGCCTAAACTTAGTCATTGATAGATGAAAACATTACTCAACCCATATTGTTTTACTGCCATATCAAATGAGCTAAAGTAAATCCTAAAAATGACTAAAGGAGTTTCCATGTCCATGGAGTCTGCATATGCAATTTCAAAATAAGGATTAATTCATGTAAAACTGATAGCACTACTCTGGGTTTATGTTTGTTTTTTTCCTAAAAAGTCAGACTAGGTCATTGGTCCTTTAAGGCTCAGATCCTCTCCTTCCCATATATTTGTGAAGAATAAGGATCATATGTTATCAGCAACATGTTAAAAAGAAGATTCAGAAACAATATATTCACAAAAGGCAAATGAAAAATTGAGTCTTTTTTATTTTTATTATCAATAGTGTTAGCATTACTTTATAATCAGTATCTCTGGTTAAAAATTTAATCTTATATGCTACAGGTGCAAAAATTATTACATTAAATTTGTTTCATGGATTCAATGAACACATATACTCTTATGATCAGAAACCCTGCATTTTTTAGGTCAATCTCAGCTCAAAAATCTCAACTACCTAATGAATTTCAACTACAGGTATTTATTGTCGCTTGAAACTGAACTCATATACCTAGATCCTCCTTCTCCCTAACTTTCCTTCCAACTTTCCTGTTTTCATTAATCCATCACTCTCTTCACATTTCCTAAGTAAGGGATTACAGAGTCACCTTTAGCTTCTTCATCTCTCTTTTGTCCACATGCAGCCATTTCATTGTCATTTCATTTTATTTCAGAAATATCTTTCATTTATGTCTTTCCCTCTCCACATTCATGGGCACACCCTTGCTGAATTCATAGTTGGTAGTATTGTATCTTTGACTCTTCTTTCCCCTATAAAATGCTCTCAACCTATGGCCACCATGGGTCTGGTCATGGGACTTCTCTTTTTAAAACCTGTTTCTTATTACCCAGAGAGCAAATCCGAACATTTAGTAAGCATACAAAGCCTTTTAAAACACAGGATAAATCCAACAAACTGCCTGAGTTTTTGCTCCTTCTGACCTATAACTTATATTCTAACCACTCAATAAAACACCTAAATATCCACACACATTCTCCCCTCTGTCAGTTTCCCTTGCCAGCACTGCTCCTCCTAACCTAATTTGTGTTGTTAACTTCTTGGTTTTTAAAAGTCCAGCTTATTGCCACCTATGTTTAGTTTTTAATTTCAGATGTAATTAGTCATATCTTTTTATTGTGCCCTCACTGTATCATTTTCATCATGTATTCATTCATTTAATCATTTGTCTATCCAGTCATCCATCTATTCAGGTATCCAAATATTTTAGTGTCTACTCTGTATTTTAGTAGTTGATGATACAGCAAGAATAATATAAAGCCATTGCCTTTGTGAAATTTTAAACATTCTAGTATGAAATACATAATAAACAAATAAATAAAAGCTGAAATAATATGATTCAGGTCATGATAGTTTCTTCCCTGGCTAAAAATAAAGCAGTTAAAGAGGCTAGATGTGACAGAGGTTTGGGAAGGTGACTATATTAAACTGAAATTTTGGGGGAAGTCTTTTTTCTAGAAAAGGTGATAATTGAGTAGAAGTCTGAATTAAACGTGAGAACCATGCTAGTAAACTTCTAATAGATTAAATGTAGGCTAAGAGGGAAAGAGGGGTAAAGGATAAAATCTAGGCTTGAGACATGGGCATTTGGCATCATTTACTGGGATGAGAAAGATGAAAAGGGTCTAAAATAGGGAGAAGATAGTATGTTCATTGTACATTTATTTTATTTGTAAATTTATGTCTCATTAGTTTGTGAGTTCTTTTTAAAAAACAGAGGCTATATTTTTGTGTGTTTGGCCTAAGTCTAAATAAAATAGACAAATATTTCAGACAAGTAGGCTAATATTTAAAAACAGGGAGGACTATTGGTGGAGCATGGAGATCACCAAGAGGCCAGTGGGTAACAAAAATATTAGGGGTCACTTTACTACATTATTTCTATAGTCACCTCTAGCTCTATAATTGTATGTTACTAAGTCTTAAATTTTAAAGTTGAAAATCAAATACTTATTACCAGTAGGTACTCAGAACAATATTCCCCACATACAAAAAACATTTGATCTTATTATGTAAGAACTTCCAATTTAAAATAACATCTCCAAAATGATACAAAGAAAAACAATAAAATAGCAAAATAAGTTAGCTAAAATACAGTTAATAATAGAAAAGTCCTAGAGCAAAACTTTAAGTTCAATTGACATCTTTTTCATAAGGTCTTTGTCATTATTCATGTGACCTCTTTCTGAACTATCCATCACACTTACCAATCACTTACCACATACTAAGAAGGTAGCCCAGGGCTTTAAGAAGAACATAGAGAACAGGAAGATAATCCTTAACTCTACTTCTGCCACCTATTTTACTGGGAAGCAATTAAAGCTCCTTGAACTTCCTTTTTATTGACTGTGAAATGGTGTAGGCCCTGCCCAGCTCACAGGGTGATGGTGGCTCTTACCTATGTGGCATCATTGACTTAAAAAGTTTTTCATAAATTGTAAGGCTTCACTTATGAGATGACCCCTTTTATTTATGAAATATTTGTCTTTTCCCAGGCACTAAAAGGCTGCAAAGATCATTAAGACACACTAGATAGATTCCATGAGAGCTGAACCTCTAGTAGCAGAGATATGAGCATATCCAAGGGACAAGGGAGATGTACAAGATGCTGGAGGCATTGCTGTTAATATTATTCGGCATTATAATGAATGGTGTACTCATTCATTTCCCAAAGAGGCAGTAAATTCTAAAATGGTAGAGGCCATGCCTTTTATAATATTTTTATATTCTAGTTATTGGCAGAAATTATAAGCTCAATAAAGATTAATTACACAAATGAGCTCTAACAGGGTAGCTGGGCTGAGGCGCTATATTACTACATATATACACACTTTATAAATCTCCTTGTCCATATATATAGTTTCCTTGTTCTGCTTTGTGTGTTCTTGCTTTTGGACTTTGGAATGTCCACTTTATGGAACTAAATTAGTTTTCTTGGACTGTTCTCCTTATCCCTGGTGTCAGAATTATTCTCCCATAAATATTTCCAAAGACATTTTGAAAGATATGCTATGTGCATCTCAATTTTCCTAAGAAAAGTGTATTCCCATAAATGTTTTGGCAATGTTAGCTCAACTTCTTAAAGCTTGTAGAAAAGATGGTTTTGGTTCTTTTTCACCAATCTTACTACTTCTTACAATAGCTCATTGTATACATACTTTAGTAATTGCTTGTACTGGAATTTCCCAGCACCTTAGGGGAGTCATCAAGAGGCATATTCCCAGATTACTCTCTGATACTTTCAGTTTAATCTGGTTAGCTGTTATGAGGTTACTACAGATGCAGGAAACAGCTGCAAAATGACACACTTTGCCTGGAAATTTGGTGTCTGTGGTCTTAAGCCAAACTTGCTAAATGAATACACATTTTTGTACAACAATCTTTCCCAACGCATCCTCAGAACATCACATCAATTTTTAAGTATAACTCAGCATGAATATTTAACTTGCTTGACTGTCATAGAACATGTAACTCAGTTTTATGACAGATTATAAACTATAGAAAGTAACCATTTGACCTATTGTGATATGCTGCAATCTTTTCATGTCCCTTTAAGGTTATGGTACTCAGTGGATACATTATCCAGTAAGTGTAATTATCTGAATGTTTTCAGTTCATGTTGATTTATTATGAACCATCATGATATATTAGGGAATTTTCTTTCTCAGAAGTTGATAGGCTGAAGTTCTAATTAACACCTCGAATGAACTATCTTATGTTTGGAAATCCACTATTCTTATTCAATGGAAAGAACTGGAAGAGTTCACACTGACCCTTCCCAGCAGGAACATTCTTTTATTCTAATCACTTTTAGCATTAGATAGCACTTTTTAGTTTAGGAAGAGCAAGGCATTTTGAGGAAGTTTTGAATGGCAGCTGGCAGAGTTCTTGGTGACCTAAGTAAAAAGAGAGTATTTGTATGTCTCAGGAATAAAGTAGAAGAGTAGAAATAGCACTCTATGGAATAATTAGGAGAACAAGAAGAAAGCAACTAGCTAACTTGCCTAATGTTTAAATAAAGTTTGAATCCTAATGGGGGTGTACCTCTTCAGCTCTTATTAATAAGTGTCTAAACTGGCCTATTTACTTCCAACATCAATGTACCCTGCCCATCAGTTTGTATGAGCAGGCTAAAATTTGAGAATGACCAGTCTAAGATAAGAGAGATGGAACTTTTAATCCCCTTCCATGGAGGAGGTAGAATAGTGCTGCCTAGGGTCCTCAGGTCAGAAGAAACACCTCTAGAGACTGGAGGATTGGGCTGTACTGGGAGCCTGGCATCCCATTATGTGGTAAACTATATGCCCAGAGGACTTGTTGAATGTCTTTTGTGTCAAATTAAGCAGAGAAGGGAAATGGAGATACAAATTGGAGAGATGGGGGAAGGACTGAGGGAGGGGACAGTTGCGGAGCAGGAGTGTACCTCTTTCATTGTTTTTCATGGCAAGATGATTGCAATACCTGTGGGTCAAAGGTATTCCAGGTGAGGGAAGCTTGGAAGCAAGATCACTGTGGGAAGGAGTTGATAGATGGAAAAATTTCATGCTGAAACCAACCCCCTATTAATAAACTGTGCACTTATAAATCCCCGCAAACATCTTGTAAAGAACCACTTTACAAAATAGTCACAATGAAGAAGGTAATGCATAGAGAATATAATCAATAATATTGCATTAACTATATGTGGTGCCAGCTGAGTCCTGGAAATATCAAGAGGAGCTGTATGTAAAATATATAATTGTCTAATTGCTAAGCCGTATAACTGAAAATTAATACACAATAAATTTTAAAAATAATAAAAATAGAAGGTACCTGGTTAAATTAAAAAAGAAAAAGTACCCATTTATGTGCCCACAAGGGAGCAATCAAATTAAGATCTACTGCAGCAAGAGAGGTAAAACACATTTGATGATGAGCTTCTATTTCTCCTCCCTGTTCCCAGCATGCTCAAAGGGAAAAGAAGCCCGTGAAGGGAACAAGGAGGTATTCTAGGGGCACCCCATGCCCCCTCCTTATGCTATATTCTTCAGGCCAAAGCTAAATTTGAGCTTGGGGAAGGGAAGATATAAGGTTAATGTCTGAAATGATTTAATAAGACAGGACTCTTTGACAACAGAGAAGTGATTATGGGGATTGAGATTTCGCAAAAAGACAGAAACTGGAGATTCCTCCTGACATAACAAGAGCAGCATTAGTGACACGGTAAGCCATTTCTCTTTTGTGTCACACTAAGTCCAGAATGTTCTTTCAACATTCTGTCAGACAAATAGTAGGTTATTCTAACACCTTGGCCCAGGATTTCACATGCCTTGATGCAGGTAATGCTGCACCTACATTATGGAGTGGATGTGTGGCTACTTCTCCCTTACCTTCTAGAAATTGTGAAAATTCATGAAATACATCTTCATCAGAAAAATAAGGATGTTGATCTATTATTTCAAATGATCTAAAACTGTTTTTGTGTATATTTTTCTTGGGAGATAATTATCCATGAATATTTTAATATTTTTGCATAGTTCAAGCCTTACAACTTTATAGGAAACATGCTGAAAGATAACGATTATGTATTGCTCCAGAAGAATTTAGAGGCTTATTTCATGGAACAATTTGCTTGCATTCCAGGGTAAAACTCTTCCCCTGGAAACTCCCTGGAGAAACTTCGGCTACATTTCAGAGAGAAGGTCTCTTTCTCTCTCTCTCTCTCTCTCTCTCTCTCTCTTTCCTCCCTCCCTCCCACCTTCCCTCCCTAAAGAGAGGGAAAGAGGAGCAGATGTGCCAGCTTCTCTATATAAACTCTTACGTAATGATTTCAGAGTCATTCTCTCATGCAAATCCTACTGCATGGTTCTCATACTAGTATACTGTGGGTAACTGGAGCCAAAATGCTCTGTGAGGCTGGGTTGAAAAAGGTAAAGGGATTAATGAAAAAAAAAAACACTCATGGGCACAGCCAACAGCATGGTGACTACTAGAGGGAGAGGGAAGTGGGGAGAGGTAGTAAAAAGGGGATAAATCATGATAGAAGAAAATTTGACTTACGGTGGCGAACACAATATAATTTCAAATGATGTATTATGGAATTGTACCCCTGAAACCTATAAAACTTTATTGACCAAAGTCACCACAATGAATTTAATAAAAATAAATAACAATAAAATAAACCAAAAAGAAACCTAAAATCTATTTGTTCTCTAATCCAGAAATTTCATATTTTCTGTCAGTGTATATGATAGAGATACTATTATAGATGTAGTATTTGTCAATTATACAAAAATCAATAAGATACATTTGATGAACATCATAATGCTTATTTTGTCATACTGATATTTATAAAAATTAATAGTTATAATCAAGTAAGCAGTCACTTTTAAGTCCACTAACTAGAATAGGGCACTTACATTTTACTTCTACCATGGCACTAAGTTTAAGAAATTATTTTATTTTATATTTTATATTTTTTAATTGTTGTTTCATTAAAATTGTCCCATTTTTTCCCCCACTGCTCTCCCCTGTCCCACGTACTTCTCCTTCACCCACAGTCAATCCCCACCCTGTTGTCCATGTCCATGGTTCATTTAAACTAGTTCCTTACCTAAACCCTTCCCTTTATTTCTCCTCTTCTCCCACTTCAGTCTGACCCTTGTTTCATGCTTCTGGTTCTATCTTGCTTATTTGTTTTGCTCATTAGTTTTCTGTATTAGGTGAGATCATATGGTATTTGTCTTTCACTGACTATCTTATTTTACTAAGCATAGTACTCTCCAGTTCCATCCATGATATTGCTAACGGTAGGAGTTCCTTTTTTCTTTCTCCTGTGTAGTATTCCATTGTGTGACTGTACCACAGTTTTTTATCCACTCATCCACTGATGGGCACTTAAGCTGTTTTCAGCACTTGGCTATTGTAAATATCACTGCTATGAAAATAGGGATGCATAGGTTCTTTTGAATCGGTGTTTTAGGATTCTTCGCTTATAATTCCAGCAGTGGAATTGCTGGATCAAAAGGCAGTTCCATTTTTAGTTTTTTGAGGAAATTCCATACTGTTTTCCATAGTGGCTACACCAGTCTGCATTCCCACTGACTGGCAGAAGAACAAACAGATCAATGGAATGGACTAGAGAGCCCAGAAATAAGCCTAGTTCTCTATGGTCAATTAATATTTGACAATTAGAACAGCAGCATAAAATGGAGTAAAAATAACCTCTTTAATAAATGGTATTGGGAGAATTGGACAGGGCATTAAAAAAAATAGAAAGAAAGAAAGAAAAGAAACTAGACCACCAACTTACACCATACACCAGAATAAACTCAAGATGGATAAAAGACTTTAACATAAGCCGTGACACCATAAAGTTCTAGGGCAAAACTTTAGGTAGGAAAATTTTAGATATCCCACACAGCAATCTTTTCACCAATATATCTCCTAGGGTAAGGAAAATAAAGGAAAGAGTAAACAAAGGAACTGTATCAAACTTAAAAGTTTCTGCTCAGTGAAAGAAAACATCAGCAAAATGAAAAGAGAACCAGCTATATGGGAAAACATATTTGTCAATGATACCTCAGACAAGTGTTTGCTCTCCAAAATATATAAAGAATTTATACAACTCAACACCAGAAATTATTTTAAAGATATTGATAGTTTAATTTATTTGCAGAATAAAGGTACTTGATTCTATATTTCTTAGAAACAACACTAATCCTATTAGAAAAATATACTATAATAATCTATTTTTCAGACATAAATTTCCTAAGTATTGGGTAGGTATTGTAGATTCAGAGTTAAGGCCTAAACTAGGAACATGATGATTTTTGACCCAGATGGGTATCATCTGTAAGGGCCAGTGGGGCAAATCATGTTTTAATGAAGATCTAGTGAGATTTCTGACAGTAAGATTGCTTGTATTAGCTAGGCAGCTGGAGATCAGGGGCCATATACATTACTCTCCTATGAAATGTAGAATGAGGAGAGTTGGGGTATGAAAAGGTAGGAATTAGGAGGGGTAATTTTGAGTACAGAATATCACAACATCATTTAATTTATCCATCTGCCTTGCTCTAGGAAACTGAACCTAGGTCTTTAGTGGGAAAGGGACAAAAACAAACTGGTTGACCTAATCAGATAAAAGATTGTATCCCTTGATAAAAGAGACTATGGTAAGGTAGAAGCAATAACACAAAACTTAAACATTTTATGATCATGTTGAAGTTAGTTCAAGAAACACTCAGGTCCTGTTATTCATGAGGTACTGTGCAGAAACTGAGGCTTAAATGATGAATAAAATGGAGTTTAAGGCTTTGTGTGTGAGGGATTTCAAGATAAAGTGAAAAGTGCAGGAACAAAAGAGTGAAGACTCGGAGATGAGAAACAGTATGGTGTCCAAGAACAGCTACATCATTTCAGTAACAGTAGAAGAACAGTGGTTTCCAACCTTGGCTTCACAGTAGAATCATCTCTTAAAGTTTAAAAATTACCTGTGCCTAGGTCCCATCTCACACAAATAAAATCTTTACTTTTGAAGTGGGGTGGGCTGGCACTTGTTATTTTTTAAGCTTCTTAGATGATTTTCATTGCATTTGGGTTGCAACCCACTTTCATGTTCAAGTGTGAAGACACTTCATGACAGATGATATTGTTCATCTGTAAGACAGGGCTTGGAAAAGCTATCTTGCCTACTTCCTCAGGTTGTTGTAAAGACGTGTGAATATAATAGCGTATTTGAAAATGCTTTGCAAACTACAAAGCACTATAAAAATGCATGTTAATATTAGCTCTTCTGCAAGATTGAGAGCCCTTTGACTATAGAGAATTACTAAGCTTTATAATATTAATTTTATTCATCTTCATGTCTCCACAGTTCCCAGCACAGGATCTGCCACAAAGTAGATGCCTAATATATGTTTGCTGAATGGGTGAATAAATCAATAAATCATCAGTGCACATAAACACACAGAAAAAGTGATTGAAGTAAAAGTATATCTTTCTGCTTTATTTCCAAGGGGAAAGTTTATAAAGACATATGATCTTATGTAATGATTCAAATTAAGTTGATTTATTGCTTCTTTCAAACAAAATGTGAATGAACCTTAAAAATATGTACAGGCACATGTCCTGATTTTGAGTGTTCCAGCTGAGAACCTATCTTGGTGTGTAGACAATTAAAACAATAGAATATTTCCAAAAAAAGTCAGTATTTAAAATCAAAGCACAGTGGACTTCTTGGAAAGAAATCACATTTTCTTTGGAATTTTCCACTTTTATTTTTATATGGTCTGATTTTGAATAAAATCATAGGCAATGTGTGTGTGTGTGAGGGGGGGGCGGAGAGAGAGAGGGAGGGAGGGAGAGAGAGATTGATGTGTGGATTTAGACATTATAGAGATGTTCAGATAAAATAAATCTGGAATCTAAAAGTGATTAAAATGTTTTAAATATAATGTAAAATGTTGCCTGCTTATTCAGTGGACAAAGAAAGGCAAAGAACTATAAATGCACTCTGCTCTTTGTGATTTTCACATAAATATCATAAAATATACCCTCATTGTTGGTGTAAAAGAAAAGCTAATCTTTTTGTACTTTTGCTGCAATTTGACTTTCTAACTGACTGATCACCAGCTCATCTTCATTTTGCATCTGATATGCCCCATTTTATCAGATGTCCCAAGAAGAGATGAATGTGTGCTTCCATGCAATGCAAGAGGAGTCATGTGGCTATGAACTGATGTTGAGAGAAAAATAGGAGTAGAAATAGCACTTCAGAAAGGTGCCAACATAACAATACATTTTTTCACAGTTTAGAATCAAACAGGTATCCATATCTAATTAGAACTCTTGTGGGAACACAGTTAATTCATGCATAGCTTCAGCAATTTGAAAACAAGATGGCAAAAACATTTTTTCAAGTGGTGTAAGTTCAAAGAGACCCATTTGAAAGTAAAAGAGCATGAGGAGGAGACAGGAGCTAGGAAAGTAGATTCAAGTTAACAGGCCAGGGTACATATAAAGCAACTTTCTTGGGTCCAAGTATAGAGATGTCAATATGCAGAAAGTCCAAGGACTCAAAGTATGAAGTAGGAGGCCTGTCCTTGACACATCAATGGTCAGAATGTTACCACCAGTTTTTTTCTCTATATGCCTAATGCCAATATTCAAGACCATTTTTCAAGAAATACTATTTAATAGAGTAAGAAGTTTTATGACAGTGCTAGTTAGAGTTTGTTTGTCCACATAGGCTAATCTATAGATAGTGAGCAATTCATTTGACAAAGTGGATTGAAACGAACATGATGGGAAGTATTAACATGTTATTTAGCATTGTTCATACTGTCATCCTGTCTTATTAGTATTATTGTAATACCTTTACCCAGCCCCTCTGCTTCCAGCCCACTTTCAGAGTAACCTTCCTAAAATGTAAATCTAATAACATCACTATTTAAAACACTTCAAGTGTGTCCCGTTACCATGAGGTTAATCCCAAATATCTAAGTATTGTGTACAGGGTACTTGCCCCTGTTTTCTTTTCCAATTTCTCTAACTACTGTCCCTGCTCTTTCATTCTTTAATTATAGAAAACTGCCCCCTTGTTAATGTCTGCTCCAAGCTCTTTCATGACTTTATTCGTTGGCTCTTACTATTTTTTCATATCTAGAATATTCTAACCTTTAAACTGCTAAAATTCCACATATCCTATAAGGATTGATTCAAATCTTATCTCTGGGTAGTTTTGTCCAAACCTCCAAACTAAGCTTTCTTAAGGACTTTGTTTACCTTCTTTTTGACTATTTTATAAAACTAAAAATTTGAATTGTATATTTATGTTTGTCTTCTTTATTAATCTGTGAGCTCATCAGAGACAGGGAATCTAATTGATTTGTCTTGTTATCCCAAGTACATAGTAAATTCTAAAATTATTTTTGTTGCATAAATTTGGTATTAGGTTTGATTTAATATAATGAAAAATTTAAATATATGACATACAAGATAGTGAATTAATTTCTTTGATTTTTTCTTCTTTTTTTGTCTCACATAAAGGACATTCTTAGATAGGTAGTTCTCTTTCTCCCAGTCAAGGGAACCTCAGCTAAATATTCTCATAAAAATGAGAATTAGCCCTGGCTGGTAGCACAGTGGATAAGGCGCCAGCCTGCAAACCCAAAGGTTGCAGGTTCGATTCCCCAGCCAGGGCACATAATAAGGTTGCAAACCAGGTCTCCGGTCAGGTCTATGGCTGGAGGCAGGTGAAAAGCAACCATACATTGATGTCTCTCTCCCTCTCTGCCTCTCTCCCTTCCCCTCTTTCTAAAAATAATGAAATAAAATCTTTAATAATAAAAAAAAAAAGAGAATTAATCCTGGGCATATCACTTCACAAAGGCTGATTATTCAACACTCACCAGAATCCATTTACCAAAATTAGCAGATGAAAGGAAATAACAAAAGGTCAGAGCAGAAATAAATAAATTAGAGACCAGGAAAACAAGAAAAGTCAACAAGAATAAGAGCAAGGTTTTGTTTTTTTTAATTAAAAAAATAATTTGAGAGACAGAGGATAGGAGAGAGATAGAGATGAGAGAGAGAGAGAGAGAGAGAGAGAGAGAGAGAGAGAGAGAGAGAGAGGGGTTTATTGTTCCACTTAGTCATGCATTTTTTGGTTGATTCTTGTATGTCCCTAACTAATGATAGAACCCACAATCTTGATGTATTGAGTTGACACTAACCAACTGAGCTGCCCAGCCAGGGCTAAGACTGAGTTATTTTTTTAAGGAAGAAAATTGATAAAACTTTAGCTAGAGTGTGAAAAAAGAAAGAAAACGCAAATGAATAAAATCAGTAATGAAAGAAGAGACATTACATTGTTTTTCTGGTTGCTCTGATAAAACAGAAATATACAAGGTCAAAAAAGACTCCTATGAACAATTATATATACCAACAAATTAAATAATCTAGAGAAATGAGTTTCTAGAGACATACAAACTACCAAGACTGAATAAAAAAGAAATAAAAAATCGAAACAGATCAATAACAAGTAAAGAAATTGAGTCAGTAATCAAAAACCTCCTAATACAGAAAAACCCAAGAACTGTTTGAATTCTATCAAACATTTAAAGAGTTAATGCCAAAACTTTTTGGAATCTTCCAAAGAATTAAAGAAGAAATAACACTTACTCTACACAGCTTACTCTACAAAGTGAGTATTACCCTGTTATCAAAGCCAGATAATGACACTTCAAGAAAACTATAGAACAATATCCCTGATAAATATACTACAGAAATTTTCTCTATAGTATTAGCAAACCAAATTCTGTAACCATTAAAAGCATTATATACCATGACCAAGTGGGATTTATCCCTGAAGTGCAACATACAAAAATTGATAACTAACATATCACATTAATAGAATGAAAAATAAAATCATATGATTATCTCAGATGCAGAAAAAGCACTTGATAAAATATAGTACCTTTTCATAATAAAATTCTTCAACATAATACGTAGAGAAGGATCATATCTAAAGATAAAGATTATATATGACAAACCCATAGCCAACATTATACTCAATGAGGAAAAAATTAAAAGGTTTTCCTCTAACATCTGGTACAAGATAATAGTGCCTTCTCTCACCACTCTTACTCAATATAGTATCTCAAGTGCTAACTAGAGCAATTGTGTAAGACAAAGAAATAAAAGGCATCCAAACTGGAAAGAAAGTAGTAAAATTGTTGTTATTTATAGATGATACGATCTTGTATATAGGAAACCCCAAGCAGTTAATCAAAAAACTGTTGAAACTAATAAACAAATATAGTAAAGTTGCAGGATATAAAATCAATGTAAAGAAATCAGTTGTATTTTTATGCATTAACAATATAACATCTGAAAAAATAACTCCCATTCATGACAGCATCAAAAACAATAAAATACCTAGGCATAAATGTAACCAGTGATATATTACCTCATACCTATTGGAATGGCTATCCACAATAATAACGAACACTGGTGAGGACATGAAGGAAAGAGAGCCCTTGTTCACTACTACTGGTGGGGATATAAACTGGTACAGCCACTATAGAAAACAGTATGGAATTTTCTCAGAAAATTAAAAATACAACTACCATATTATCCAGCAATTCAAGTTCTGGGTATTTATCCAAAGAAAATAAAAACACTACCTCTAAAAGATACATGCACACCCATGTTCAATGCAGCATCTTTCTTATCTTGCAGCCAACTTAAGGAAATAATGTAAATGTCTATTGATGGATATATGGACAACAAAGATGCAATAGATACACTGGAGTTATTCAGCCATGAGAAAGAAGGAAATCCCACCATTTGCAAAATATGGATGGACCTTGAGGATATTATGTTAAGTGAGATAAGTCAGAGAGAAAAAGGCAAGTAATATATGACATTACTTAAATGTAAAATCTAAAAAAGCCAAGGTTGTAAAAACAGAGAGTGGAACAGTGGCTTCCAGAGCCTAGGGGTGGAGGTTAGAATGGAAGAGAGATTGCTTAAGCATACAAATTTTTAAGCAGTAGATAAATAAGTCTTGGAGATCTGATGCACAGGATAGTCATTATAGACAAAATATAGTGTTATAAATATCAAACTTGGTTTTATTTAAATTTTTTAAAGGTAATTTTTTAAATAGAGAGAGGGGAAGGGAAAGAGGCAAAGAGGGAGAGAAACTTCAATGTATGGTTGCCTTTCACCTGTCTCCAGCTATGGATCTGGCTGGAGCCCTGGCTGGAGACCTGGTTATGTGTCCTGGCTGGGAATTGAACCAGTGACCTTTGGGTTTGCAGGCCAGCGCCTTATCCACTGTGTCACTAGCCAGGGCCCTCAAACTTTGTTTTAAAAAGAAAGAATCTATTTAGGTAACGCAAGTTGTGCTATAGTACCCTGATCTCAAAGTTAGACTGAAGTTTTTCATCTTCTGGGTTATGTAGCAGGAGTGGGAATGGGGGGAGGATCAGGGTGGGTGTGCCCATCAGGGGACTCAATATCCAGAACTAGAAAGGTGGAAGATGGACCTCTGCATCCCAGTATTCTGCTGAAGTAGTTTTTCAGGTTTGGGTACCAAAAAAGCTGTCACTATCCTGGAATTCCTAACTAACCACAAAAAGCCAGAGTGCTTTCTATGAAATTGTGGTGGATAATCACCACTTTTTAGTCTGACCTGGAAAGATTTGGATTAGGAGCCTGTCCCTTGATATTGCTGGCTGGTTCACCATCATTTTATTGTCCTTCAGCAATACTGCAGTTATGCAGTAAGTACAATTCTACATTTTACCCAGTTAAATGTTTGGGTCCCATTATGGCACTATGACCAGGTTCTATGATTTTCACATCACCATCTGAAAGGGGAAAGGAGATACCATCTATCAGTGTCTGTTGTATATCATGTCAGGTCCAAGGCCCTTCTGCCTATCACAGGGGTATCAAACTCATTTTCACTGGGGCCACATCAGCCTTGTGGTTGCCTTCAAAGGGCCGAATGTAATTTTAGGGCTGTATAAATGTAACTACTCCTTAACAGTTAAGTGAGCTGGGTAGAAACAAGGTGCCGGGCTGGAAAAAACAAGGTGGAGGGCCAGATTTGGCCCACGGGCCTTGTGTCTGCCACCCAGGGCCTATCACATTAACTGGCATTTTACTACTAGAGACCCTTTTATTTATTAAGCATGTTCTTTTAGAATGTAGCTACCTGGGGGCTTAAGGAACTTTTTCCAAAGTAACCCAGCTAGTAGCTGAGCATGTCCCAACTACATGGTCTCATTTAGGTTACCAGTTATTGAACAATAACTACATGCCAGCCCCTATGTTCTCCACATCACATGTATCACTCTTATTTATTCTATAAAGCCACCTTAGCTCTCTATTATCCCCCTTTTACAGATGAAGAAACATTGAGATTTCATAACTCATCCAAGCAGGCAAGCAGTAACTCACACCAATTTTACTTGATTTCAAAGTCTAATTTCTTAATCACATGCCATATTTTATAACATCAAAAGAGGAAGCATATTATCATCATTAGGAGTTTAGGCTCTGGAATATGGGTTAATATCCCACCTCAGCCTATTACTAGGTCTGTAATATTGTACAAGTTACTCAAAATTTCTATGTAGCAGTATATTCCTTTACCTATAAAATGGGAATGTTAATAATACTTTCATTCTATGTTTGAGGTGAATAATAAACGATAATATCCCAATACTTTCCAAGGCGTTCTCCAGCATCACTTTCTGCAATGGCCTAGAGCCCTGCCCACAGCTATTTATTTGGGAAAATACATGCTAAATTCATTTGTAATAAATTAACCAATATTAATTCATTCTGTTATTAAAGCAAAATAATTTTGAATACTGTGATGCTTTAACACTTAGTTGAAAGCAATAGAAATTATGTTTCAACAGAAATCTCAAATGAAAAGCAATATGCAATCTAGACAAAGGCAAGAGTCTAATTAGAATGCCTTTCTGTTCACTGGCTGGTTTGGGGTGGCAATATGTGGGATGGGGGTGGGACATTTGGGAACATCAGTAGTGGGGCTACAGATGGTGAGCTCAGTCTAGGCTTGAGGTGACTGCAGCACATCAGGCAGAGAGGCAGCGGGGAGCTAGAGTGGCTCTAGCTCAGGACAGATTGCAGAGCTGAGACACAGATATGAAGGGTAGGGATGCTGTGCACCTATGAGTTATAAATCAATCACTGTTGGTGGTTGCAGAAACCAGGCATTTGGAATGAGTGTATAGAATGGAGAAAGAGCCAGGGACAGAGTAGGGAAAACACCTTTATTTAGGATTGGGTAGAAGAAGAGAAATCTGTGGAAAAATCCAAGAAGAAAGGGCATGAGAGAGAGGACAATAACAGAGAGGAGAGCTACAGAAGTTGTTCTAGAGAGGCAAAGCATGCTCTCTCTCCCTGTCACCATGTTAGGGAACATGCCTACCCTGCCATTACAGTCTGAGCATGCTCCCTCAAAAGACCTCAACTACTGGCCACAGTGGTCTGGAGACCAGGACTTGATGAAAGACTCAAGAAGGCTCAAGCATATTTTCTCTCTCAGATGGGTGTGACTATCATGCAAAGCTAGTCATTTTACTGAGTTTTTGAACTGGAGGCTTTGCGAATCCAGTCAGGATAGCCAGCCAGTGCTAAAAATGAGGAAACATATCTGAGGAGAAGTGATGGGATATTCGTGGGCACAGGGTGCTTGAGAAAGAAAAAGGTATCAGGTTGTCACTTCCTTTTTCCAGTCCCTCAAACATTGACTGGTTTGGGTTCTACTAGCTAGTGAGCCTAGACTGACATAGAAATCAAAAAAGAAAAAAGGGCGTTTTAAGAAGATTATGATTAAAAGTATTTAGGGCTGCAGCAAGGTTAAGTATATAGTCTCAAATATGCATATATCCATCCATTTGGTGTAGAAATAAGGGATTGACCTTGCTAAGGGTATATTTAGAGTATTGATAGTGACAGAGATTTATATAACATTTGAAAGAATAAAATAGAGGCAACCTGAACTTTTAGGGAAGAAGATAGAAGGTTAAGAATTGTAGATATTTTTTTCATGACAGGAATATTTGCTGAAGGCAAAGGACTGGTGGAAGGAGAGTCTTTGCTGAAGTAATGGTCTACAAAGTGAGGTGCTGTGTACCTTATGAGGTACACAGTGATTCAATAGGATGCAGGAAAAACACTAGAACTCATATTTATATATTTTTTATTTTAAATTATTTTTATGTAGTTTTATAATGTACATATAAAATTGTACAGGTGTATAACTTCAAATAAATTTACATTCATTGTGGGTGTGTGGTCAATTTAAAGGGAAGGGTATGTGATCAAAAACATCTGAGGCTACAGCACTAAAGTATGAAAGAAGCAGATGTTCATCCTCCTAAAAGCCAATATTGTAACAGACATCACAGAGGTAGTTACATGAAGGCAAATACTTTGGCAAAGTAAAAATAAAATAGTGGAAACAGGTGTTTCCTAATCCTAAAGAAATTCTAAATTTTTATGCATTTTCCTTTGTGCTTTCTTGAAAACTTTCCTCTTTCTTAATAGGTGAGCTTTTATAAAGCTGGAAGCAGAGCAGGACTTAATTACTTTTTATTTCTTTATTTTTCCAGACCAAAGACTCTGGGTCATCAATGAACAATTATAATATCAAAAAACATCAGGTATAAAGCAAAACATTTATTAAGCAAGTGCCAAAAAAAAATCTTTGTTTTTTTCCTTAACTTGGTGGTGTTGAGTGTTCCAATGGCTCATTCCTAGCCAGTGACAAAGAAAGGTTTTCTGATCATTAAAGCTAAGGCAATTACACTCTTTTTTTCACATTCAAGCTAGGACAGCAACACAGGAGACAGGAAAAAAATCTTGTTCAAACATTGGGAAACCCTTGGTTTTGTTATAGCAACAAATTCATCTTCACATGCTGTACATCTTTAGGCTCCCAATTGAGGTGAGAGTATGAGTATAAATATTTAATAAAAAAGTTAAGATAATGGTGTATACGAGACGTATAAGTTAATTAGCAAGGATAAAGCCAGAATCCTGAGAAAGAGGTGTTGATTTATGTTTCAATTAATTTTGCTCTGCTTTGGCATACCTGTAGGCCTAAGTATGATAATGTCCAAGTGCTGCCTTTTCTAGGCAAAGTCTAGATAAAATGTCAAATGACAACTATATGGCAAGCCTATTTTGGAAGGTTTATTTAGTTTGCCACACATTCATCTGACCATGTTTGGCAATTTGAATTATGCATAAGAAAGTGTTTTATATGTTAATTTTATATATTAGCTTTGTTAGGCCATGGTTTGTCCAGTTGTTTGGTCAAATTCCAGTTTAGACTTTTGGAAAGCGTATTTTAGATACGATTAACTTTCAAATCAGTAAGTAAACTTTGAGTATAGTAGATTACCCTTTATAATGTGGATGAGCCTCATCTAATCAGACTTAAGAGAAAAGATTGAGGTACCCAGAAGAGGAAAGAATCCTGCTTCCTGACTGCCTTCAGAATTAGGACAGCAACATCAACTCCTGCCCACCTGACCTATAGATTTCAGACTTGCTAGCATTCCCAATCTTCTTCTCTCTCTCTCTTTCACCATATATACTGGAGAAATAGAAATATTTTATATATACATACTGGAGAAATAGAAATATATATAATATATATAATAATATATTATATACATATATAATATATTACATACATATATTATATATACTATTCCTATTTTATTTGTATATAATTTTGTATTATACTTTAATCCTATATTATACTAATATAAATAATATATTCTAATTCTTTACAGGTATATCTAGAGATACATAGAAAAATATAAGTACATTTCAACTTACTATATAGAGTTTTCTCCTCAAAAGTAGTGAATAAATTATGTTGCCATTATTTTGAGAATAAATAAAACCTTGTAAATATATATTCACATATAAAATTTTACCAAATGAACATGCATAGAAATGTATGTGTCCAGGGACTGTGCCATTCACCAAGCACACCAGTGATAACAGTGGAGTATCCAGTCACTTCCTGGATTCTGTTGTTTGGTCCAATACCACTAGTTGGGAGAAGCACTGCCAGTTCTGAGATGAAGTCCCGACGGTGCTAGACTTACTTCACCCAGACATGTTTTGTGGAAATGCAATCCAAGCATTTTAATAGGTTTGGTGAGTCCACTGAACCAAGATGTTGAAGATTATTAGAAGTTTTCCAGATGCTGAGTGTATACATGCATTCTATCTGCTGGTCAGCCTGCTTTGATACACAAAGGTTTACCCAGTAATGAGTTTTGCTTTGGCTGCTGCCCAAGGTAAGCAACTCTAAAAGGTTCCAATCATTTTCCTTCTCCTGATATTTAATTAGTAAGAAATCTCTCTCAGCAAACAGATTTTATACCTCATCTTTAACACTAAGACTTCTCTATTCAGTTTGGAATTATGGGACATCAAAAAGTTGCTTAAGGTCAAGTGCTTCATTTAAATCTTTGGCTCCTGAGATATTCCCTAAATTAGAAAGTCATTTCTATGGTAGGGTTTTCCCTTTTGGGACTGTCCATTCCCTTGCCTTGAAAAGCTGAACTAGTCTGGCTGGCTGGCCTGATGCTCATAGAGAATCCTGATGAATTGTTATATCAAAATGCCCACATTTATACCAGGTCTTCCCAAAAGTATCAAGCCAATGCCAATATAATTAAAACAGTTTTTGCAACTGATGCTTTCAGGATAGACCTTGTATACATGCTTTCCAATTCTGCTGTAGTTGTAGAAGCATAGCTGGAAAAACAATACTGGCTTGATTTTACACTCTAACTCTTCCTAATTATGGGATAAACAAACTACAGCTTAAGAAGAAAGCCATCCAGGTATAGTGGGATAAGCCATGGAAATCCTCAGACCATTGCAGATATTTCTTTCTCCATTTCCACATCTTTATTACACAGATGTGGTGAGAAGCCTGGGATTTGAGTGCACTGGGATATTAGAGTAAAACATGTAACTGTGGTGCATATTTAATTATGCTTTTGCAGTGTATTCTGAATGAATCACTTATCTCTCTAAAAGGTACAATCATTCTACCACTTTCAGCCCTCCTTGGTTTCTTATAACTTTCCTTTATATCAGAAAAAATATTACTTTTTGTAGAGTCAAGATAGAAAAATAGTTCTTACTTCATTTTGTCAGGACCATCCTGACCAAAGAACCGAGGCAGGTAGGTTTAAGTTGTCAACAGAGAGACAGATCAAAAATACCTCAGACTAAACACTTGCACATTGTCTAAATAGATTTGACTTTGACATGTCTGTTTTTAAAACTCTAATGATGTGTGACAGCAGAATAAGTGGTCCTAAGGGCTGCCAGCCTCTCATCCAGGGATGTAGGTGGCCACAGGCATTTGACCATCTTTGTCATGATTTAGAAAGTCTGAGTAAACATCAACATTTTTAGAAGGAAGGAGAGGAATTCCAGATGCACCAACCCAGTGAGAGAAATGCTCTGGAAAGGAAATTGTGGCAGACACTCCCACACCTCTTGGACAGACATTCACATTTCCTCTTTGGGGGCATCCGTTTACCCCCAGATGTGAGTACTGAACAAATACCACTTTCACAAACCAGCCCAGTGAAGGCATATTTTGATTCTGGATATTTAGCAAGTTGACCAAAGGGATCTACCTATGAAAATTCCTGGCAGCTCTCCCCAGCCTGAAACAAGAATGACAAGGAAAGAGAACCCTGCTGAGATTTAAACTCTCCATTCTAGACAAAGTCTGACTTCTAGAATTTTAGGCAAGACTAGAGATTTAAAAACATCTGTATTAAAATCAAACACATGGAAAAATGCCATGAACATTTTTGAGTACTTTTATGTAAGGTGGATTAAAGGGAAGATATTATGTTTTTATAGAAAATATTTGGAAGCCTGAATATTTTTCAAATATATTCTTTTTTCCAGGTTTACTATTACTCCTGTACTCAAGCTCATTAAATGAGGAACTGTCTTATTCAAATGTGGTGAAGGGAAATTCAGCTAAAAACCTGTTAATGTTGGAGATAGAAATGATTGTTTTTGGAAGCTGTGACTCTTTTCTGCTAGTTGTCAGGTGGATTTTAGAAACTCCATTTCCATATGTTCTATTTTCACTATATCTGGATGCTTTGTACAAAGAAAAGATTCTACACTGCTGCATTCTATTCCAACACATGTAAGGGTCCACTTACTGTTCCTAAACATATTGTGACAATATACATTTTCACATTTTTTGCATGAACTATTACATTTGAATTCAAATTCAGTAAAATCAAGTAGTTTTAGCAAATGAGTTAGGTTGTAAACCATTTAGATGGGAAATATTTCTCTAAGAGGTATTCATTTAATATTTATTGAGTAGCTTAATGTGTTTATGTATATTTTAAACTTTAATCCCTACTTATGGAGTAAAAAGTTTTGCTTGTCTGAGAATTTTCAGGCATTGGAAAGTAGAGAGAGAAATCTAAAAATGAAGAAGCTGAAATAGGCCAAATCTTGAAAAGTAGTCAGCTCAGTGTCTTAACCAAAATCAATCTTATCCTTGATTGGCATAAGGAAGACAAGAAGATGCTAAGAAAGGAATTTATTAGTAGTAAAAATTTATGTTTCATTTAAAGGGGGACTCAATTTTAGAAATGATACAACTGCTAACTTGATTATGTTCTAGCCTAAACAGTCATGCAGGATTTGGTTTCCCTTTCTCTTTTGCTGTCTGGACTTGATAAGGGTATCAATTAATCACTTACTTTCTAATTGAAAAGCAGACTTGTGGCCAAAGAGCAATTAGAATCAAAGAAGCTTAACAAAAACCTTAGGAATTCTCCTTATGACTCAAAATGTATATTCTGTACACTGAGTAATTGAGACTAGAGTCACCAGCAAAGTAAATTAGGAGCATTTTAAGTGTTCTGTGGACTTTTGCTGTTGGTTATGCTTGCCTCCCTCCACACTGAGAGGAATATGACCTATTAACTTCAGGGGAATTCTTGTTAGCTCTGCACCACAGGATTGAGCCAGCCAGTATATTGAAAGTAAGGCCCTTGTACACTTGCATTGAATGAATTCAGGACTGCCAACCATTGTCAGTTAGCTAACTTGCAGAGATCTTGGCACAAGCATTTCAAAATATGCTCTGGCTAGTTCTAAAAGAATTATTTTGCTTTTAGACCAATTTGAAAACACACTGAGTCATTGATCAGGGTCAAATGTGTTTGGCACAGGTTTATCTATTATATTCATGTGTATATTTTCATGGTACCTACCAGTACATCTAGGCTTTTAAATAGAAGCCTATTAAAAAACCTACTTGAATGGAAGTGATTGGAAGAGAACCCACTTCCTCTGTAAGCTGGGGCTATGATAATGCAGTAAAGGGGTCAGGTGCTGGCCAAGTTTGTGGAAGGGCTGTGCATTGCTTATCATCTATACTTCTCATGTGACAATTGTTCATTTTCAAATGGATCATTAGCAAGACAGTGATACTTGCTTCACTTTATATTGAACAAAAATATATAGAGAGTCTTCCCTGGGGTGGTGGTACAGTGTTGTTTAAAGAGAGTGAACTATGAATCAGGAAGACATGGTCTGGCTCTTATCTACAAGCTCAACTGAACAACCATGGGCGAGGCACAGTCAGCCTGGGTCTCCTCCTTATTTGCAAATTGAAGGGGTTTGACTCTTTCTAAGATCTATTCTGCTCCTTAGTTCTTAACATTTAAGGGATGATTAACAACAAAAACAAATGTTGGAATCACAATGAATAATGAGACAACTTCCCAGCTTTGGTTTCTTCCTAAACACCATGTCTGCAAAAGTTTTTTCCTCAGCTCTAGAAACTTTCTTTGCCTAAATTCAGCATTTACATAACAGGTCACATAGCCAAAAGAAATGGCCCAAACTGGGTTGATTCTAGAGTTATGATTATACAGTGTCTTAGGAGGCCAGATAAAAGTTACTATGGAGCCCTGGCTGGTGTAGCTCAGTGGATTGAGCACTAGCCTCAGAATTGAGGGTTCAATTTCCAAGCAGGTCACAAGCCTGGGTTGTGAGCCAGGTACCCAGCTAGGGGTCCTCAAAAGTGGCCACATATTGATGTTTCTTTTTCTCTCTTTCTCTTTCCCTTCCCTTCTCTCAAAAAAAAAAAATTTTTTTTTTTTAAGTTACTGTAGAAATACTGAACTTCATAAGCATTCTGGTCTGGTTAACTTTAGGGACTATGCTTTGAATAAGCAAGCTTTGACACCAAGCAAGGTCTAGGGACAGAAATTCCAACACAGTCCAAGAACTTAACCTGTTTTCAGTTGCAGTGACAAAAGGCCTCTGGCCTCGGTTCATGTCATGACTACACAGGCCATTTACTCTTTCTTGCTCTTACTTTCCCCTTTAATAAGGTGAGGTGTTGTCAAAAATCACTTAGTATTCTGATATTTTATCAGTTAAAGAGTATTAAGATAAAACAGAAAGTCAACTGAAAATCAAGTGTCCAGACCAAGATGAAAATGTAGAAAAGCACCCGGCCCAGCAGAGTTCTAAAAAAAGATACCTGACTTCCTTTTATGGGTCATGCATTATCTGTGTCCCTATTTTTAAAGGCTCAAGTGAATAATTTAGATTATAAAACAGACTTAGATCTGTTACTCTCAATATGGCTCATAAATATATTAAAAATACTGAAATAATTTACCCAAATCGCCAGAGGCCCCAGCATCTGGATGCTTTCACAAGCACTGAATCTGCACCTGACCAGGATGATTAGGTAAGAGGCCAGAGCTCTGTCCCCCACCCATTGTGTTTAAATAAATGCTTAGAATTAGCTAACACTGAGCAGAATTTTGGCTTACTGGTTTTTGAAATAACTAGCGATAACAATGGGCCCACATTCTATGTGGAGCCAGCAAGCTGCCCGTTTGCAGGCAGCCGTGCGCACCACTCGTGGCACTGGCATCCCGCTTTCCTGCCTGACCCTCAGACATTTGAGGGTGCAACCTCTGGGTCAGGCAATGAGGCAGCCTCCGATGGGTGTGAGCAGGCAGACCATGCTGTGCTGCAGTGGTCAATAATGCTGTAATAACTGTACTGTGCCAGGTGGGGACTGGAACTATCAGACAGGACACTTAGTAAAGTATATGATTATCTAACCACTATGCTGTAACCTGAAGCGAATACAAAATAATGTAAACTGTAATTGAAAAGTAAAAATAAAAAAAAAGAATAACAAATTTGGACTCCATACTAGTGAGTCGTAATCCCTCATCTATATGGAAATCATCTGGCATTTTCCCAAATAAACCTGATGTGTATAAACAGGAGGGAGAGCTAATTGCTGGACTTTGAGTCCCCCTTTCTCTCACCTGTTCTTCTTCCTAACTAGCTACCCATTGGGAACAGCTGAAAAGCCCTTGCTGCATAACCCCCAGCCTTTTCTTGGGGGTGTCTTATAAGGGCACCTCCTCCTGTTGCAAGAAACTCACTAGGGCAGTGGGAGGTGAAGGGTGGACAGAAAGGTCAGAGAGCTGGCTGCAGACCCAGCAGGAGCTTTTCAGGGGGAACTCAGTGGGGCCTGGGGCCACATCATTCATTTCTGGAAGGAGGAAGGGGAACAGGGAGAAAGAGGCAAAGAAGGGAACATTTACTTAAGGAACTAGTATAAAGGACCCATGGACATGGCCAACATGTGGGGATTGACTGTGGGAGAGGGGATAGGGAGGGTGGGGCAGCAGAGAGCAGTGGGGAAAAACGGTATAAATGTAATACAACAACAATTAATTAATTAAAAGAGAGAAAGTATAATGGCATAAACAAAAGTAATGTATTGTCTCACCGTCCTGGAAGCTACAGGTCTGAGACCAGGTATCAGCAGGATTGGTTCTTTCTAAAGCTATTGCTTGTATATATACCAACTTGATCTCTATCTTCATCTTCACATGGTATTCTCTATGCATACATGGCTATGTCCAAATTTTCCCATTTTATAAGGATACCAATCATGTTTGATTAGGGACTATCCTATCACAATACAACCTTGTCTTAAGTAATCCCAGATGCAATAATTCTATTAAATTAGGTTACATTCTGTGGTTCTGGGGGTTTGAACTTATATAAATGAATATTGGATGGACATAATTCAACATACTATATATGGCTTTCAGTATTGTTAGTGTGAGGAAATCCCATTCATAGTATTGGTTCTACACTTTGTTCCAGGGCCAGTTACAGTAATAATAAACTTCTATGGAGGGCTCTTGGCTAAACTACGAAGAAGGCAGTTTTGCATTCTGTTATCCTTCCACGTTTTTCTGTGCTCCTTTTTCCTCAGTGGGCCTTTCATGTTATTGCCCTTTAGAATGAATATGTAATTTATAATATTAAACTTTTGCCATAGCCTTTGTTGCTTTAGGAAATATTTTTAAAATCTCATGATTTGTTTTTTGGCTGGCAATTTTATTTGACACACATTAAAATAATTTTTTTTTTTTTTTTTTTTTTTTTTAGAGAGAGAATGGGGAAGGGACAGAGAGGCAGAGAGGGAGGTAGACATCAATGTAAGGTTGCCTTTCACCTGTCTCCAGCCACAGACCTGGCTGGACACCTGGCCTGCAACCTGGTTATGTGCCCTGGTTAGGAATTGAACCAGCAACCTCTGGGTTTGCAGGCTGGCTCCTTATCCACTGTGCCACCAGCCAGGGCCAAAATCATCTATTTTTTAAAGTTGTGTGATTTTATTTAATCCTTTCAAAAGTCACGTAAGGATGCAACTTTGCACTTTACACCCTTTATCTAAACTGAATACTTCACCTTCATCACCAACAACGTAACCATTCTATCCAGCTCTTCATTTCTGAGATCAGTTCTCTTTCCTGGTTCAAGGAAATAAGTCAGAGGCCTCTTTAAGTCTTCTTTTTCTAACCCATGCCTAACTTGTAGACGCTTACTATAACTTATTTTCTCAACTTGTTTCTTACTTCCACCTTGCCTAAGAAGTTCCAGGCATCCTTTTTAACCACTTTATTTGAAGAAATATTCCTAGGTTTTCTTATTCATAGAAATATCTATAACCTATTCTTTGTGATGAAGTAAGACGAGAGACAGGGCTGAAATTTTATCAAATGTTGGACACATTCCTAGGCACTCTACATAGATTATCCTATTTGAATCTTATAATAATCCTATGAAAGTATGCTTGCCTAGATTTATGAACAAAATAGACATAAACCAGCAAATTTGTTTGTAATCATGAATGATCATGAACTAACAGCCAAGAAGAAAAGGTCTCTGGGATTCTTTCCATTTTAATATTTTGAGTGATAATAATAATGATGATGATTTCATATTTATTGACCACTTACTCTATGTTAGTTTCAAATGTACAAACAACATCATGAATTGATATTTGTATATATTGTGAAATGATCACCACAATCAGCTTACTTAATATCTATCAACACATACAAAATAGCTACATTTTTTCCTTGTCATGAGAACTTTTAAGATCCATTCTTTTAGCAACTTTCAAATACACAACACAGTATTATTAACTATAGTCACCACACTGTACATTATATTCCCAGAACTTATTTATTTTATAACTGGAAGCTTGTGCTTTTTGACCATCTTCACTCATTTTGCCCACTCCTAACCCTGTTCTTTGTATCTACAAGTTCGGTTATTTATTTATTTATTTTAGGTCCCACATATACATGAGATCATATGGTATTTGTCTTTCTCTGTTTGGCTGATTTTGCTTAGTATAAGGCCCTCAATATCCATAAACCTGTTTAATGAGATGAGAAAAATGGGCCTAGAGAGGTTAAATAAACTGACCCAAGTTTCATAATTAAGAGTTAGTAAAACCTATATTGGGATCCTGCCAGCTTAAATTAAGAACCTCTGCTTTTAACCACAACACTATATTTGAAAGTGAAAATGTCACACGTTACTACATTATTTTTTACTCAGTCATCTTTCACAAAACAGTCCCTGGCTGCCTTTATTAAACTTGCTGTGTGTAAACACTGCACTTCCTCCCATGATGTTCTATAGAATGTTGGACATAAAGCTTAGGCTTAATACCTTATAAGGAGCCATATGAATGCATTCCTTAAACTTATAATAAATACAGCTGGAAAGGTCATCACTGAACCCTGGGCTGGAAAACATATTGGCGACTTAACGACCTATGCTCTAGCCCTGGCTGGTGCCTGCCTGCAAACCCAAAGGTTACTGGTTCCATTCTTCAGTCAGGGCACATAACCAGGTTGCAAGCCAGGTTGCAAGCCAGGTCCATAGCTGGAGGCAGGTGAAAGGCATCCATACATTGATGTCTCTTTCCCTCTCTGCCTCTCTCCTTTCCCCTCTTTCTGAAAAAAACAAAAGCGAACAAACACACAAAAAATCCCTATGTTCTAGCCCTAGGTAACACCTGTGATACTATATTAATTTGTAAATTGAAAATCATAATTTTAATGGTTTGGGTTCAAAATGTTTTTAAAATGCATACCTTACATTTCTTAGCTCCAATCATGTAATGATGTTGGAAAATATTTTCAATTTTGGTTAACAACAAAAGAATACATGGAATGTCAATTTTAGCACAGTGTTTTTATTCCATGATATTTCAGAATGCAAATTTTATGTACTCAGCTTTTGGCGGAGGGGTAGGGGTGGATTTAGTATCAGTGGTCAGACCTAATCTAATCCGTGTATTCTTTCAGAAATACACATGTGCTCAGAGTTCAGAAATATTTAAACTATGAAATTATTTGATAATAAATGTTATCTTCATTGATGTGTGCCTTCCTTTCCTTAACAATGAGCTTTTAATTTCAGCCCTTAAAAAGAGACCAGTTAATACTTTTCAGGCTCAAAATTGGCAGCAGGTGGACTAGAGTAGTACATTAGTTCTAGACTGGAGATCCAAACCAGCAGGCTTCCTTTAGTTACAGCATATCCATAGCTCATTTTTATCCACTGGTTAGCATTTTTCACACACTTTGCAAGTATTTACCTGTATTATTTCCTTTAGTCCTTGTAATAGCCTTATGAGGTGGGTCATATTGACTACTCCATCTTACAGATAAGGGACGTGAGGTAGGGAGGCCATGGAACCTGCTCCAGGGCGTACAGTAAAGCCAGCATTTGAATTCACATAGTCTGATTCCAAAGCTCACCAACTTACCATTCTCTGAAATAGAAATTTTAAGAACTTTCTGCTCAGTGATTTTTTTAATAGGGAAAGTTATTAAAATTAGTATATTTAATCAGAGGTAAATGAGTCCTGAAAAGTCAGTTTATAACAAAAAAGATTCAGTGAGTTATTCTCCTAACCTTCAGCTGTCATCAACCTTCACTTACTTTTCAGATTTGATCCTGGCTTCCAAAGAATACTTCCTTTAGATAGAACCTAATCCCCTTATTTAATAAAAGGTGAAAGATTTATATGCTCTGAAGAGAAACCACAATGTTCTAAGCTCCTATAAAAATTTTACGTATTTTTCTGCACCTGAAGTTCTTTTTGTTTTGTATTTCAACTACAGTTTATGTTCAATATTATTCTGTGTTAGTTTCAGGTGTACTGCAAAGTGGTTAGACAATCATGTACTTTACAGAGTCATCCTCTGATATTCTAAGTACCCACCCAACCCCATACATAGTTATTACAATATTCTTAACTATATTCCCTATACTATAATTTATATCTGTGTGACTATTCTATAACTATCAATTAGTACTTCCTAATACCTTCACCATTTTCCTCAGTCCCCCAACCCACCCCCTCCTGCAACCATCAATCTGATCCCTGCATCGTTGAGTCAGTTTTTTATTTTCTTTGGATTTTGTTGTTGTTATTGTTCTTTAGATTCCACGTATAAGTAAAATCATGTGTTTGCCTTTTTCCAATTTACTTTCCTTAGCATAATATCTTCAAGGTGCATCCATGCTATTTTAAAAAGTAAGTTTTTATTATTTTTTAATGAGAGTAGTATTCCATTTGTGTATATGTACCACAGCCATGTTACACACTCATCTTTAAATTGCCACTTGGGTTGCTTCCACATCTTGTCTATTGTAAATAATGTTGCAATGAACATGGAGGTGCATCTACTCATGTACTTTTGAGTCCATGTTTTGAATTTCTTCAGACATAGTTCCAGAAGTAGATTCACTGTGTCATAAGGCAATTCTATTTTTAATTTTCTTAAGGAAACTCCATACTGTTTATCACAGTGGCTTCACCAGTTTGCATTCCTACCAACAGTGCACTAGGGTTCCCTTTGCTCCACATCCTCACCAGTACTTGTTTGCTGATTTAATAATACTAGCCATTCTGATAGGTGCAAGATAGTATCTCATTGTGGTTTTGATTTTCATCTCTCTGATGATTAGTGATATTGAATAGTTTTTCATATGTCTATTGACTACCTGTATATCTTTAAAGGTGTGTCCATTCAGGCCTTCTGCCCAATTTTTCTTTGGGTTATTTATTTTTCTGGTGTTGAGTTGTCTGAGTTCTTTATAAATTTAGACTATAAAGTCCTTATCAGATGTATTTTTGGCAAATATATTCTTTGATTCAATAGATTGTCTTTTTGTTTTGTTGATGTTTCCCTTGCTGTCAAAAATTTTTAGTTTGATGTCATTTCATTTGTTTCTTTTTTCCTTTGTTTCTCTTGCCTTAGGAGGTAAGTCAGGAAAAATACTGTTAAGAGAAATGTCAGAAATTTTACTGAGCATGTTTTCTTTAGAAGTTTCATGGTATTAGGTCTTAATATTAAGTCTTTAATTCATTTTGAGTTTATTTATTCACAGATTTTACTGCCAATGTTTTCTTCTAGAAGTTTTATGATATCAGGTCTTACATTTAAGTCTTATTTCATTTTGAGTTTATTCTTGTGTATGGTGTAAGAAGGTGGTCTAGTTTCATATTTTTTCATGTTTCTGTCCAATTTTTTAAACACCATTTATTGAATATACTGTTTTTACCTTATTTTATGTTCCTGTGCTCTTTGTTATAGATTAATTAAACATATAGGCATGAGTTTATTTCTGGGCTCTCTATTCAATCCCATTTATCTATGTGTCTTTTTTTTTTTTTAATGCCAAGATTATGCTGCTTTAATTACTATAGGCTTGCAGTATAGCTTGATATCAGGCAGTGTGCTACCTCCCACTTTATTCTTCTTTTTCAAGATTTCTGTCACTTTTTGAGGTCTTTAAGTGTTTCCACAAAATTTTGGATTGTTTGTTCTGTGAAATATGCCATTGGTATTTTGATAGGAATTGTGTTACATCTATATATTGCTTTGAGTAGTGTGAACATTTTATTATATTATATTATTTATTTATTTAAAAAATTTTAAAGATTTTACTTATTATTTTTAGAGAGAGGAGAAGGGAAAAAGTCAGAGAGGGAGACAGACATAAAGTATGGTTGCCTTTCACTTGTCTCCAGCTACGGACCTGGCTGGAGACCTGGCTTGCAACCTCATGTGCCCTGACTGGGGAATTGAACCAGAGACCTTTGGGTTCGAAGGCTGGCACCTTATCCTTATCCACTATGCCACCAGCCAATGAACATTTTAATGAAGTTAATTCTTTCTACCCATGAACATATTACATACTTTCATTTATTAGTATTTTCTTCGATTTTCCTTCAATATTTTATAATTTTTTCAGTCCTTTTAAAAAATATTCTTGGTTAAATTACCCTTAGGTATTTTTTATACAATTGTAAATGTGATTGTTTTCTTAGTTTAACTTTCTGATCGTTCCTTTATTGGTGTGTAAAAATGCAACAAGTTTCTGAATACTTATTTTGTACCTTATTACTTTACTGAATTTATTTATCATTTCTAGTATTTTGTTTTGTTTTTTGTTTTAAATATTTTATTTTATTATTTTTAGAAAGAGGGGAAGAGAGAGAGGCAGAGAGGGAGAGAGGGAGAGAGACATCAATGTATGGTTGCTTTTCACCTGCCTCCAGCCACAGACCTGGCTGGAGACCTGGCTTGCAACCTAGTTATGTTGCCCTGGCTGGGGAATCGAACCTGCGACCTTTGGGTTCGCAGGCCGGCACCTTATCCACTGTGTTACCAGCCAGGGCTCTAGTAGTTTTTGAGTGGTGTTTCTAGGGTTTTCTATATAGAATATTATGTAATCTGCCAATAATGACAGTTTTATGTCTTCTTTTACAATATTGATAACATTTATATCTTCTTTTTATCTGATTGATGAGATTGAGGAAAAATTCAAAACATACCTTCAGATAAATGAAGATTAAAAGCATAACCATACAAAAGCTATGGGACACAGGAAAAGTAGTTTTTAGGCAAAACCTCATAGCAATACAGACCTACCCCAAAAAAACAAGAAAACTCTCAAATTAACGATCTAGACTTCCATCTCAAGAAACTAGAAAAACAATAAACAAAGCCCAAAATGAGAAGAAAAAGGAAATAATTAGGTTCACAGCAGAAATAAATAAAATAGAATCTAAAAATAACAATACAAAGTGTCAATGAAACCAAGAGTTGTTTTTTTTTTTTTAAAATAAACAAGATTGTTTAACTTTTAACCAGACATATTAAGAAAAAGAGAGGACACAAATAAATAAAATCAGAAAAGAAATGGGCAAAGGTACAACTGACCTCACAGAAATACAAAGGATTATTAGAAAATACTATGACCAATTATAGTATACTAACAAAGTAGGCAATCTGGAAGAAATGAATAAATTTCTAATTTTCCAAGACTAAATCAAGAGAGTCAGAAAGTCTGAACAGACAAATTGCGTACAACAAAAGCAAAGCAGTAATCAAAAAGCTCCCAACATACAAGTCTGGTACTAGATGACTTTACAGGTGAATTTTACCAGACATTCAAAGAATTAAGACCTACATTCTCTCACTATTCTAAAAACAATCCAAGAGGAAAAAAGACTCCCAAGCTCATTTTACAAGGCCAGCTTGATCACGATTGCAAAACTACATAAAGACACCACAAAAAAAGTTAAAGGCCTATATCCCTGATGAACATAAATGCAATAATTCTCAACAAAATATTAGCAAACTAAATTCAGCAACACATTACAAAGATCATACACTATAAAATCAAGTGGGTTTTTCTGGAATGCAAGGGATGTTTTGTCATCCACAAATCAATTGACATGATAGGTCATGAACAAAGATATGGATAGAAATCATGTGATCATCTAAATAAATGTAGAAATAGCATTTGACAAAACCCAACATCCATTTATAATAACATCTCTCAGCAAAAGGGGAATACAGGGAACATACCTAAACATAATAAAGGCCACATAAGAGTACTCATTGTATAAAAATTAAAAGTGTTTCCCTGAAGATCAGGAGCAAGACATACCTAGTACTGGAATAAGACATAGTACTTATTGACATAGTACCGGAAGTCCCAGCCACAGCACCTGAAATTTGTAATATCCCCAGGAAATAAATCTTAATTGCAATATACACATGACACTAAAAAAGTTGTCCTGACTTTTCCCCACTCTTAGCTGCTGCTAATGTGTGCAGCAGTAAGGAGAGAAACACTTTCCAATTCAGGGAGTTCTACAGTATTTAAGTGAATAAATTGGTAAATAAATGTTTTTTTTTTTTTTGACTAATTGGTAAGTAAAAGTGGCTAGAGTATATCATCCCAAATCAAATCAAATCAAATCAAAATTGATGAGGAAGCAGTGCCATGGTCCCATTATTATTTACAAAAAAATTTTCAAATTATTGATGCAAAAACAATAGATTTTAAGTTATAAAGGGAAGCTTAGCAATACCCATATACTTCCCTCCTGTATACTGCTAATATCTAGTTGAAAGGACTGAAAACGTGTCTCATTTGCATATTTTTTTAGGTGCTCAATGTCTTTTTTATATTCTTCCATTACCATTTAGTCCCTTTATACTCCCCTCTCCCCCTGCAATCACCACACTGTTATCTATATTCATGAATCATTTTTCCTTTTTATTCAATCTCTCCACCTCTAACCTCCCCAACCCTTAGCTGTCATCCTGTTCTCCATCTATGAATCTTTATGTGGCTTGTTAGTTCCATTAATTAGATTCCATATATAAATGAAATCATATGGTATTTGTCTTTCTTTGACTGGCTTATTTCACTTAGAATAATGTTCTCCAAATCCATCTATACAAACAAATAAACAATTCAATTAAAAAATGGGCAAAGGACCTGAATAGACACTCCTCCAAAGAGGACATACAGATGGCCAATAGACACATGAAAAGATGCTCAATGTCACTAATCATCAGAGAAATGCAAAGTGAAATCACAGTGAGATATTATCTCAAACCTGTCAGAAAGGTTATCATCAATAAATCAACAAACAACAAGTGCTGGCAAGGATATAGAGAAAGGAAAACACTTTTGCACTGTTGGTGGGGATGCAGATTGTGCAGCCACTGTGGAAAGCAGTATGGCGATACTTCAAAAAATTAAGAATGGATTTGCCTTTGATCCAGTGATCCCACTAATGGAAATATATATAAAGGAACCCATAACCCAAATTCAAAAGAACATAAGCACCTCTATGTTCATTGCAGTGTTATTTACAATCTCATGTTATGGAAGCAGCCCAAGTATCTGTCTAATAGTAGATGAATGGATAGAACAGTTACTGGACACTTGCACAATGGAACACTACTTGGTTGTAAAAAAAAGGAAAGTTTTCCCATTGCAATAGTATGTATTTTGGATCATTCAGGTTTAGTCTTCTGTGAATTGTCTGTGATAGATCCATTTTTTCTATAGTTTTCTTTCTTAGTGACCCATAAATGTTCTTTGTATATTTTAGATACTTTTTATTTGTTAGTTCTAGGCACTATAAATATTTTATCTGAACTCATGGCTTAGTGCTTCACTTCATGTATAGTGTCTTCTGTCAAATAAAAAATATAAACAAATAAATGCATGCATCATTTTCTTCATGTTTTTGTTCTATGTGTCTTGATTAAGAAATCCTTTATTATTGCTGCATAGCATGATGATATTTTTCAATTTTTTTCAAATGTTTTAAAATCTGGCTTTTCACATTTCGTTTTAAAATTCCTATTTATCATCTATTTTTGTAAGTGCTATAATATGAGGTGAAGATGTAATCTTATCTTTCATGCCATATGGATAGTCAGTCAATTATCTCACATATATATTGCATAGTCCATTCTCTCATTAATAATTAATAATGCCCCTAATATTTTCCAAGATCCTGCATATAAAAAGTAAAATTCTAGGTTCTATATTATCATTGTTCTTTTTGTTAAGTCTTACATTGTTACTACATTGTTTTAATTAAGTCTTGATGGTAAATCAGCTCTTATTTAAAAAATTTTTCTTTTTTGTTCTTGATTTTCTGTTATATATATTTTATGAACAGACTCTCACATTAAAAATATATTTGCACCCAAAGGTCACTGGTTTGATTCACCAGTCAGGCACATAACGAGGTTGCAAGCCAGGTCTCCAGTCAGGTCCTTGGCTGGAGGCAGGTGAAAGGCAACCCATACATTGATGTTTCTTTCCCTTTCTTCCTCCCTCCCTACCATACATTGATGTTTCTCTCCCTTTCTTCCTCCCTCCATGCCCTTCTCTCTGAAAATAATGAATAAAATCTTTTTTAAAAATTAAAAAATAATCTATTTGGGGCCCTGGCTGGTGGCACAGTGGATAAGGCATCAGCCTGTGAACCCAAAGGTCTCTGGTTTGATTCCTAGCCTGGGCACATAACCAGGTTGCAAGCCAGGTCTCCAGCCAGGTCTGTAGCTGGAGGCAGGTGAAAGTCAACCAACTATACACTGATGTCTCTCTCCCTTTTTGCCTCTCTCCCTTCCCCTGTCTCTAAAAATAATAAATAAAATTAAAAAAAAAAAAAAAGAATGTGTTGCCACAAGAGAGTAACTAACTGTTTTGCAGAGAAAGGGGAAGATAAGGTAGGTCTTTAAAATAAAAAATCTATTTGGAAATTTTATTGGAATTACCTGAAATTTTAAAGGCATATATATGCATGTATATAATATATACATATATGTATGTAACATGTATGTATAACATACACACATATTTTGGGAGCACTGTTCTTGTGCTATTCAATCTTCCTCTCTAATAAAATATTTCTCATAGATACTTCTTTGTAGAAATACTTCAAATTTATATAATTCCTATATTCCTATTGCTGAACTTAGTTTTAATAGTTTGACAATAAAATAGCCAAATTTTTTGTAGGCAGTAAGATTGTTTCCAACCCTGGCTGGTGGCTTGGTGGATAAGGCACTGGCCTGCGAACCCAAAGATCACTGGTTCAATTCCCCAACCAGGGCACGTAACCAGGTTGCAAGCTAGGTCTCCAGCCAGGTCTGTAGCTGGAGGCAGGTGAAAGGCAACCATACATGGATGTCTCTCTTTCCCTCTCTGCCTCTCTCCCTACCCCTCTCTCTAAAAATAATAAAATCTTTAAAAAAAAAAATAAATAAATACTAAAAAAAAAGATTGTTTCCAAGTACTCTGTTGGACAATTGTGGTGATATTATTTAATTTGGACTTAAAAGGGAATTATTTGATGATTAAACTAGTTATTATATAGTTAATGTTTATTAATTTTTGGTTAGCTACCTTATATCAGAAGTTGTATTTTTTTATATATAACCAGTGATTCTCAGATATTTCAGAGATCATCAGAATCACTCGGAGAGTTGATGAAAACAGATTACTGGGCCCAAACCTCAGACTTTCTAATTCAGTAGATCTGGGGGGGAGGAGCCAGAAAATTTGCATTTCCAATAAGTTGCTATGAAATACTGATGCTGCTAGTCAGGGGACCACCTTTTGAATACCCCTTTCAGTGCTTTATTTACATGTAAACTTCTGTCCTTATTGTGTAAGTTGTATACTTATGGTGAGATGGTTTTATTCCCAAACTTACAACAGTTTTATTTGGCTTGCATTTCACTATCCTCAAAGAGATAGCTGGAGTGAAAGTGAGGCTCTAGTCTTGTCTGCTTGAAAGCATTGTGTCCTTTGCTGATGGCTCTCTAATGCCTAGAGTTTTATAAATATTTGCCCACCTTTTAGACTTTTTTCTCTAGTTGATTACTTTATACCAAACAATTTTTGTCATAGTGTATTTATATCAAAATTTTATTAAAATTTTCAAATGTATGAACTGAAACAATTTTACACTGAACACCTGTATATCCACCACATATAGTTTACTATAAACATTTTACTCTACTTGATGTATATACATATATGTCCATCTATTTGCTTCTCTATGCATTTATTAGTACATCTTATTTTTTAGTTGGTGTCCTTTTTTCTTATATCTTCGAGTTTTGCTTTTTTTCTTATTAATAATCTTAACATTTCAGAGTCTCTGTCAGATTATTGTTTTCTACTGTTCCTGGGACTTAAAATGTCCTATTTGTTTTGTGTGCTGTCTTAGTCATGATAGATTGTTTCCTCTTATTTCATTATTGCATTGTAAACCCATTTTCATTCTTATGGAAATTCCCTGTTCCCTAAGTGGAAAGTATGTCCTATCAGAGAATGTTTGTTTTCTTCCACCGTGACTGTCAGAAGTATTACTTTTACAAGAGCAATTTCTATGATATTTTTTCCTAAACCACATAATGTTTGGTACAGGCCCAAAAATGAAAAAAAAAAATAATTTTAGCCAATCAAAATTCAGACTAAAATAAACTTCTTTATATTTTTCTCTGTGTGAGTGGGCTTTTCTTTTTCATTTTTCTTTAGCCCACTAACTGAGTGCAGGCCTTTGAGATCCTAATTTTATTCTGGTGGTTTTAGTTCCAAACCATGCTTTTCAGAGCCAATCTGTGTTAAAATTTAAGATTAGCACACCCCCTGGAGCAAATATGCCTCAGGTCATGTGCTTTGTTACTTAACCTCTCTTTTTGTTCCCGTCATTTCTGTTTTTTTGTTTGTTTTTATCATTTAAAAAATATTATAAGAAACTCTTTCCTGTTTTCTTTTCCTTGTATTCTTACTTCAGTCACATGGAATTTATTTTTGTGTATACTCTGAGGAAGTATGTTCTACTTCTTGATTATTTATCTATACAAGCTAGTTTTAATTCTACTTTTATGTTTTCCTCACTGAAATTACCATTATGTAAAATTCTACAATGAAATTTTCTCTCCACATTAAATGCTTTTCAAGTTCACATGTTATTTTCATCTTAGAAAAATTATGGATTGAGTATCAGTATAGGAAAACCCCTTGGCTCACTTGCTAGATGAATGGATTCTGTCTTCTCTCTGTCAACCATAGTGGCAGATGCTCATGGCACAGCAAACACCTATTACTAGTAGACTGTTTTATTGTCCAAGCCACGTTGGTACTTCTGTTCCCATCAGGGGTATTTTGGACTTATAAAGAGTATGTTTTGCTACTATATTATGTTATTTATTTTAATACTTAATGTTATTTCATTTTAACTTAATTCAGTTCTCTGATTAAGACATGATAACTTTGCATTTCAAAATGTAATTTTCTTTGTAAATGAGGTATAGATAAAATTATAAATGATTGAGAAAATATTCTCAAAATCCTGACTCATGCACTAATATTAATTTGCAAAAGTGTTAAAATTTTCTGTTTTCTTTAAAGAAGGGGAAGTTGGAGATTAGAGATATTATATTAAGTGCGATAGTCTTTAGACAACATGGGCTACTAAGGAATATTCTAAATATTCACATGAAATATACTTATACGTATTAATATAAAATATGACCTTTAAACAATATACACTTAAAAATGTTCATGTTAAAGAATTTTTTGAGCCCTGGCTGGTAGCACAGTGGGTAAGGTGCCAGCCTGTGAACCCAAAGGTCGCAGGTTCTATTCCCCAGCCAGGGCACCTAACAAGGTTGCAAACCAGGTCTCCAGTCAGATTTGTGGCTGGAGTCAGGTGAAAGGCAACCATGCATTGATGTCTCACTCCTTCTCTGCCTTTCTCCCTTCCCCTCTTTTTAGAAATAATGAAATAAAAAATCTTAAAAAAAAAAAAACTTAAAAAAAATAATTTTTTGATTAACCAACTAATTACTGATTCAGATTGCATAATATAACATTTATTTGATTTAATTATTATTACCATCCCATTTTCTTACTGTCTGAAGTGTTAAAGAAGTGTTTATATATTTATATTTATTTGAAAATTAGCATTAGAAAATATATAGGAAGCAACAAATCTGACTGCTCAAAATAAAAATTTTATTTTTTAATTTAATCTTTATTGTTTTTTTTCCATTACCATTTAGTCCCCTTATATCTGTCTCCCCTAGCAATCACCACACTGTTGTCCATGTCTGTAAGTTTTTTTCTTTTTTGCTCCATCACTCCATCCCCTCACTTCTCCCTCCTCAACTAGCTGTCATCCTGCTATCCTTCTATAAGTCTGTCCCATTTTCCTTGTTAGTTCAGTTCACTCATTAGATTTCACATATGAATGAAATTATATGGTATTTGTCTTTCTCTGAATGGTTTATTTCAATTAGCATAATGTTCTTCACGCCCATCCCTATTGTTACAAAAGGGAAAAGTTTTCTTCTTTTTTTATGGATGAATAGTATTAAGTTGTAGAAATGTCCCATGGTTGTTTTATCTGCTCATTTACTGATGGATACTTGGGTTGCTTCCATATCTTGGTGATTGTATATACCACTGCAATGAACATGGGGGTGTTTATGTTAAATTAATTTTTGAGGGTTTTTAAAAAAATAAATTCCTAGCAGTGGGGTCACTGGGTCATAAGGCATTCCATTTTTAATTTTTTGAGGTATCTCCATACTGCTTTCTGCAGTGGCTGCACCAATCCACATTCCCACCAACAGTGCAAAAAGGTTTCTCTTTTTGCCACATATTTGCCAGCACTTGTTTGTTGAGTTATTGATGATAGTTATTCTGACAGGTTTGAGATGATATCTCATTGTGATTTTAATTTGAATTTCTCTGATGATCAGTGATCTTGAGCATCTCTCCACACGTCTACTGGCCATCCAAAGCAGAAATGCCTTTGCCCAATTTAATTAGGTTGTTTATTTTCTTGGTGTTGTTTTGTAAGTTCTTTGAAATTTTTGGATATTAACCACTAACCACATGTATCTGGGAATATGTTCTTCCATTCTGTTCATTGTCTTTTTATTTTATTGATGATTTATTTTCTTTGTTGTACAAAAACTTTTTAGTTTGATGTAGTCTCATTTGTTCATTTTTTTATTTGTTTCCCTTGCCTGGGGAGATATACCCAATAAAATATTGCTATGAGTAATGTCAGATATCTTGCTGCTATGTTTTCTTCTCTGATTTTTTATGGTTTCAAGTCTAACATTTAAGTCTGTGATCCATTTTGAATTTATTTTTATGTGTGGTATAAGAAGATGGTCTAATTTCATTTTTCTGCACATTTCTGTCCAATTTACCCACCACCATTTATTGAATAAATTATCTTTAGCTCATAGTTTGTGCTTGCTTTCTATGTTGAATATTAATTGACTATACAGGTGTAGATTAATTTCTGGCCTCTCTATTAAGTTTCATCGATGTATGTGTCTGTTTTTTTGCCAGTACCATGTTGTGTTGATTGCTATGGCCTTATAGTAGTTTGACATTGGGTAGTGTGGTTCTTCCAACTTTGTTCTTCTTTCTAAGGATTGCTGTTGTCTTTTGTGGTTCCATATACATTTTTGAAATATTTGTTCTAGTTCTCTGAAATATGGCATTTATAAACTAAAAATTAAAACGAACAAAATATTTTTAAAATTCATCAATTAAGATTTAAAAAATTAAGGAATGTGAGGGAGTGTTGTACATTTACATTGCCTTGAGAATTTTGACTACAAGACTCACCTGTCCCTTGGGATAGATAGAATCCATGCTTGTCACCATGGTTGTATCACATAACCCCACAACCCTGGGAAAACTGATCAGGGCTAAGGAAGGGGAACATGGCCCAAAGACATAGGCAATAGACCCATAAAGGTGGTCAGAGCCCCAGAGCCTGTCCTCCTGATGACTAGCATATTCAAACTGATCCTCTAATAAAAGAGTAAGTCAACAGAAGAGCTCTGAAAAATAACAGAAAAAAAGCTCAAGAAGGTACTAATAAGCAGCTCTAATCAATAAAAGATGTGAGACAATAAAGGAATGTAGATAGAGGTTGACTTACAAAGAATAAGAAGAAATACCTGGAGAAAGAACAAGATGGTAAGGGTGGGTTTCTGGGCTCAGGGGATGAGCATTCACAGAAACTCCCCAGAGACTTCTAGTTTCTACAACTGTTGTTTTTGCCTAACTGTAACATACATGTCCCAGTTCTCCCTGAGGCTTTGGGAAACCTTATGCTGCCCTTCCTTATCCTTGTATCTCAACTATAAATAACTCCCCAAATCTGAGCATATGTGCATGGTAAAAGAGCCTAACATAAGTGGAAAGAGAGTTAATTTATTAATTTACAAATCTATTATCTTAAAGGCAGGGACCATATATCTACCACATTTTGGCATGCTATTAAGGTAACATAAATAAAAACAGCTTTAGTGAGTTTGTCTACATTTGCTTGCTATTTAGGAGAGAGGCTTTTTAACATGTCAGTATAACATCTCATATCTTTTCATGGGGTATTGTGTAAATTTTTAACGCTATAAAACATTGAATCTGAGCCAGGAAACATTGATCACAATCAGAATTCATCATAAGAAGGACATGGTGACTTTGGGAAAAATCATCCAAACTCTCTTAGCCTCAGTTCCTTTATCTGTGGGGCTCATGTGTTTTGACTTAGGGTTGTTGTAAAAATCAAATTAGAGAACATATGTGAAAGTACTTTGCAAACTTGATATGCCATGCAGATACAGGTGATAAAGCTCTAGAATCACTGAGGTGGAAGGGACTTTGCAGCACCTCAGATGTAGTCCTTCCCCAATTCAGAATAACTTTTAATACTTTTAATCTTCTGTAACTTTTACTTATCCTCTGACTTCCATTCCCTGTTTTATTTAAATATGGATAATGTCCTAGCATATCTTGTTCAAATGAATTTCCTGATACTCCTAAAACAACATTCAAAACAAAGGCTAGGTTTATTTTTTTATTGAGTTAACTAGTACATGCCGAGGAAAGAATTCCCCCTCAGACTCCATAAATACAAACTTATCGACAGGAAGCATAGGAATAATGTGTGTGTACTACCAACATGTTTATATCAAATGGGACTTGAACTGAGTAGAAACTTAAACTGGTAGAGCTGAGCTGCATTCCTCCTTCTCCCTCCTGCACCACACGTAGGTTTCTAGGTGCATAGGGCTTCCTCTCTTATGCTCTGTGGCAGCAACACACATTGAGTCTGACATTTTACCTCCTCTATCAGCTTTTAAGAATGTTATGTGTTCTCTGGGCTGTGCCCAAAATAAGCAGACTTCATGAAGGAAGTGCCTGTTAAGAGCAGAATACATTTCCCACCTTGAATATCATTCACATTTTAAAAGATGCCTGAATAGCAGTAAGCACATGTATTGAAGAAATTTTCACTAACATTGACAATTCCAGTCAGCAACTACTAAGGTCTTTATATGTAGTACCCCTCCCCTGAGGCTCAGGGGTAGGCCAAGAAGCAGGTTAGCTCTCTATAGGAAAAAAATAAAAAAGAAAATGTAGCTGTATAACTGTGTGTGTTTGAGTGTGTGTATGTCTGTGTCTTGGAAAATAAAATTATTTAAATATTGGCTAGCCATATCATTTTTACTATAACCCATGAATATAATTACTTTCTAACATGATTAAATCTGCCCTATTTGGGGCAGACTGTTGACCTATATGTGTCAGAGAATGATTTTTTTAATCATTGACTGGCCTTTTATTGATGTAGCCAGCAGTGACCAGGATGGAGAAATATTGTTTATTCATGATCCAAATGCATGCTGATATCTCATTAAGCCCAGATGTTCATATTTATAGATACAATCTTGATACCAGAGCCCAAATCAACATTATTCTGGGATTTGAAATTTCTAAAATCCAGCCCTTATTATTTTTACTCCCTTGGGAAAATGTACATCTCCCACCTTCTTCACCTCAAACACCTACTAGACTATAATGAGAACACTTCTAAAAACATATTTGGAGTGGGATTATAAGCCTTAGTACGAGCAAGGAGACATGAAGTCTCCTTAGGCTGAGTGATGGTGGTAGTAACAGAGATAATTTCAGAAGAATTCAATTAGAAAAGATACAGAACACAATCTAGGAAATAAGAAAAAGAATGATTAATGAGAAAAATGTTAGATCATAAATAAGGGTTATAGGATTAAGGTGTTTTTGTGCCAGAGGAAATGAGCCCCAGGGTTGATTTACTAATTATTAACAATTGCCAAAGTTTGATTTGGAGTTTTAAATTGTTACAAAGATTTTTTTTCTCTTCAGTTTTAATAATTTTAGGCAAAGAAGTGTCAATTCAAATGAAACTATAGCTATGCTCTGCTTCAAAAATATGAAGAGCTATTTTATAAGGTTCTAGTGCTTTGCCTTATACTGAAAACCAACTACGTACCAGTAAGTGGACTAGTGATTTGATAGTTTGGTTAGGCTTATTTCCATTCTGTCACTTTCAACCTGGGTAGATCTTTTGTTCTGAAATGGGTCTCTTGTAGACAGCATATATGTGTGTCTTGTTTTCTTATCACTTTAACTACCTTATGTCTTTTGATTGGTGCATTTAGTCCATTTACATTTAAGGTTATTATTGATAGGAACTTATTCATTGTTTCCATACCTGTGTTTCTCTCTCTCCTGATCTTTCTCTTTCTCCCTCTCTGTCTCTGTTTCTTTCTTCTCTTTTTTATAGCAGCACCTTTCGCTTCTCTTGAAGTGCTGCCTTGGTGAAGATAATTTTCTTTTAGCATTCTGTTCTCTGAGATGCTCTTTATTTAGCCTTCCATTTTAAACGAGAGACTTGCTGGATAGAGCAATATTGGTTGTAGGTCCTTGCTTTACATTACCTAGAATATTTTGTGCCAATCCTTTCTGGCTTGTAGTGTTTTTGTTGAGAAATAAGCTAATAGCCTTATTGGGGCTGACTTGTACATTACTAGGTGTTTCTCCCTTATTGCCTATAAGTCTCTCTCTTTGTCTTTAAACCTTGCCATTTAATTATGATGTGTGTTGGAGTAGGCCTGTTTGTTTTTATCTTGATTGTGATTCTATGCTTCCTGAACTTGCATGACTTTTTCCCTCTCCAAGGTGGGAAAGTTCTGTCATTATTTTTCAAACTGGTTTTCTACCCCTTACTGCTTTTCTTTTCCTTCTGATATTTCTATGATGTGAATGTTGGTATGTTTCATGTTGTCCTGAAGTTCACTCAAACTATCCTTCTTCTTTTTGAGTTTTTTTTTTTTTTTTTCATTTTGTTTCTCTGAGTGGGTATTTCTTTCTACCTTGTCTTTCAGTTCTCTGACTTGGTCCTCTGCTTCATCTTTCCTTCTTTTAGTTGCTATTAGTGTAGTTTTTGTTTCAGATAATTTATTCTTTATTTATTCCTGGTTCAAAACAAAAAGAAAGCTGCGGTAGTAATACTCATATGACACAAAAGGGACTTTAAAACAAATGCTATAAAAGGGACAAAAATGGTCACTACATAATACTTAAAGGAATAGTCCAACAGAAGAACATAACCATTGTAAACATATATGCATCCAACACAGGAGCTCCTAAATATATAAAGAAAATATTGGAGGACTTCAAGAAAGACATTGACAACAACACAGTCAATGTAGGGGATTTTTTTAACACCCATCTTTCAACAGTGGATAGATCTTCCAAACAATCAACCAGGATATTGTGGAACTGAACAGCATTCTAGAGCAAATAGACTTAATTGACATATAAAAAACATTTCACCCCAAAGAAACAAAATATACATTTTTCTCAAATGCACATAGAACATTTTAAAACATAGATCACATAGTAGGACACAAAACAAGCCTTAGGAAATTAAAGAAAATTGAAATTATATCAAGCTTCTTTATGGATCATAATGACTTGGAATTAGAAACCAACCTCAAGGGAAAATCTTGAAAACAATTAAATACATAAAAACTGAACAACATAATGTTAAATAATGAATGAGTTAACAATGAGATCAAGTATGAAATAAAAAATTTTTGGAAACAAATGAAAATGAATACATAATGGCCCAAAACCTATGGGACACAGCAAAAACAGTCCTGAGAGGGAAGTTCATAGCAATACAGAGCTACCTAAAAGAGAGAGAAAAACCTCAAATAAACAACCTAACCCTACATCTATAAAAGCTAGAGGAATAACAACAGTGAGTAGAAGGAAGAAAGACTCTCTCTGAAGAATATAGATACTAAAATACTTAACAAAACATTGACAAACTGAATCCATCAATACATGATAAAGACCATCCAGCATGACCAAGTGGGAGTCATCCCAGGGATGCAATTGTACAGTTTTACAAATAAGTAAACATAATACAGCACATAAACAAAAGATAAAAATCACATAATCATATTAATAGATGATATTAAAGCATATGATAAAATCCAGTACCCAATTATTATAAAAACACTCAGAAAAGTGGGAATAGAGGGAGCATGCCTCAACATAATAAAAACCATATATGCGAAAACTAGAGCCAACATTATTCTCAATAGGCAAAACCTAAAAGCTTTCTTCTTAACATCAGGAACAAGACAAGGGTGTCTGTTTTTACCACTTTTATTCAACATAGTACTAGAAGTTCTAGCCACAGCAATCAGACAAGAAAAAGGAATTAAAAGCATCCAAATTGGAAAGCAGGAAGTAAAACTATCATTATTTGCAGATGGCATGATAGCATACACAAAAATCCCTATAGTCTTCACCAAAGAACTGCATGACCTAATAGGCGAATTTGGTAAGATAGCAGGATACAAAGTCAACATTTAAAATTTGAAGGTATTTTTGCATACCAACAATGAAATATCAGAAATAGAAACTAGGGGGAAAATCTCATATACTACAGCAACAAGAAAAATAAAGTACCTAGGAATAAAATTAACCAAGGAGGTAAAAGACCTATACTTGGAAAATCATAGAACATTGATCAAAGAAATTAAGGAAGATGTAAATAAATAGAAGCACGTATCATGTTCACAGATTGCAAAGATTAACATAATTAAAATGTCCATACTACCTAAGGTAATCTATAGATTCAACACCATCCCTATTAAAGTACTATGGCATAGTTGACAGATCTAGAACAAAAATTTAAAAAATTTATATGGACCAAAACAACAACAACAATAACAACAAAAGACCCTGGGTAGCCTCAACAATCTTGAGAAAGAACTACAAAGTAGGAGGGATCACAATATCTGATACCAAACTATACTCAAGGCCATTGAGATCAAGAGAGTCTGGTACTGGCATAAGAAAAGACACATAGACCTATGGATCAGAACAGAGAACCCAGGTCTCTGTGGTCAATTAATATTTGACAAAGAGGGCAGCAGCATAAAATGAAGTAAAGGTAGCCTCTTTCATGAATGGTGTTGGAAGAGCTGGACTGGCACATGCAAACAAAGAAACAAACAAAGAACAAAAAAATCTAGACCACCAACTAACTCACACTATATACCAGAATAAACTCAGTTGGATAAAAGACAAACATGAGCCATGACCCCATAAAAATCCTAGAGGAAAACAGGCAGTAAAGTTCCAGATAACCAATGCAATAATATTTTCACTGATATGTCCTCCAGGGCAAGATAAATAAGGGAAAAAATAAATGAATGGAACTACATCAAATTAAAAAGCATCTGCACAGCCAAAGAAACCATCATCAAAGTGAAAAGGGAATTGATTGTATAGAACATATTTGCTAATGATACCTGGACAAGGGTTTCATCTCCAAAATAGATAAGGAATTAATTTGACTCAATACCTGGAAGACAAACAGTCCAATTAAAAAATGGGCAAAGAACCTGAACAGACACTTCTCTAAGGAAGACATACAGAGGACCCATAGACATATAAAAGGATGCTCACTCAACATCACTAGCCATCAGAGAAATGCAAAGTAAAACCACAATGAGGTACCACCTTACACGCTGGTCAGAATGGCCATCATTAACAAATCAACAAACAATAAGTGTTGGCAAGGATGCGGAGAAAAGGAACTATAGTGCTCTGCTGGAGGGAATGAAGACTGGTACAGCCACTATAGAAAATAATATGAAATTTCATTCAAAAACTAAAAATGGAACCACTCTTTTGATCCAGTAATTCCACTGCTGGGAATATGCCCTAAAAATCTTGAATCATCAACTCCAAAGAACTTATGTGCCTTTATGTTCATAGCAGCACTACTTATAATAGCCAACTGCTCGAAACAGCCTAAGTACCCATCAGTAAAGGTGTGGATCAACAAAACTGTGGTACATTTACACAATGGAGTACTACACAGCTGAAGGAAAGAAGGAACTCCTACCTTTTGTGACAGGATGGATGTTGCTGGAGAGTATTATGCTAAGTGAAATAAGCCAGGTGGTGAAAGACAAATACCATATAATCTCACTTGTAAGAGGAACCTAATGAACAAAACAAATGAGCAAAATAGAACCAGAAACATGGAAACAAGGAACAGACTGACAGTGACCAGAGGGGTAGGGGTAGGGTGATAAGTGTGGAAAGGAGTGGAAGGGGCCAGTCAAGTAACATGTATGAATGACCCATGAACATGGACAACAGTATGGGAATTGACTGGGGGTGGGGGTGGAGGTGGGGGTCAGGGTGGGCAGGTTTGGGCAGAGGAGGACAAAGGGGGAAAATATGGGATAACTGTAATAGAATAACAATAAAAATGATTTAATTTAAAAAGTTTGGTTAGATTTAAAGATGTTCTTGATTCTAAGTGTGATTGATTATACAAAGGGAAACAATGAGAGTTTGAAAGGATATCTACACTTAAAACACATATCAATGTGATGTACAAAAATAATGTTTTATGTTCCTTTTATATTTCATTTATTTTCATGATTTTATCTTCCTAGTGAAAGAATGTTGATTGAACATTTGAATAGACACTGAGATAGTAGTTACAATCTTAGAAGCAAAATAATTACATTTAGCCCTGACTGGTAGCACAGTGGATAAGGCGCCAGCCTGGGAACCTGGGGATCATTGGTTCGATTCCCCAGCCAGGGCACATGACTGGGTTGCAGGCCAGGTCTGTAGCTGGAGGCAGGTGAAAGACAACCATACATTGATGTTTCTCTCCCTCTCTGCCTCTCTCCTTTTCTCTATCTCTAGAAATAATAAATTTTAAAAATCTTTAAAAAAGAATAATTACATTTATATAATAGGAATTATAAATACACAGTACATTGAACACCAAGAATGTATAATTTCTAATAGACTGCTTTAGCCCAGCATAAATTAAATCTTCTTTCAGACTGTACTACATCTTTTAATTTAAAGTTTTATTTTTAAGCCAGTAAGATGTTAATATCTGAGAGTATTTTTGAGCTATATTAAGAACCAAGAATCCTTGTAATATTTCATCATATAATTATATTTAGGATCATGGTCAAAATTAGGCAGGCTGTATAATACCACTGAATGCTACGTTCTTATCTTAGAGCTTGATTTGACCTACAAAATGCTGAAGAGTTTTCTTAAGTACTCTCTTTAACTTCTGTTTCTGTTGAGTTTAAACAAATAGGCAGACAAATTTTTCTCCAGCAAAATGGATTTATTCAGGAACAATAAAGAATTGCAATTCAGGACATGTGGTCTAATGGTGAACCATGTGAAAGTCCTGAGGCACAAAGGAGAGGAAACTCATAGAGAAGAGTAAAATTTAAACAGTTCTTTCTTTTGGCTCACTCAGCAACCCATAGCAGGGTGTGTGAGCTCCCCCTGCTGGCTTCCCAACTTCATTTTAAATGAGGTTTCTTAATTTTTACTTCCCAATGAAAATCACACACCCATACACTTTTGACTTTAAAACTTTGAAGAGGTTCAGAACAGCCTTCCCCAAGATGTGCCATTTTGACATGTGGATTATTTTGAACTAAACACAACTGGGTCCCTACAAACTCAAATTGGGGTCCTTGCCCATAATAAGAGTTCCTACCAGAGATATACAGTATTTTTATGACTTATCTGTATGGCAAGATACTGAACATCTGCTCTTTTTATCATCCTGTGACTTACCCTAATCCCATCTGAAGCCCCAGGGCTCTATCCTATTCTTTGGCTCATCATGGCCTATATCTCAATTTACCTTTCTGTCTTTGAGCCTTTCCTGTATATGGAGTTCCTATACATACAACATTAAGTTTTCTTCTCCTGCTAACTTGTCTCATGTCAATTTGATTATTAGGCCAGCCCAGAAAACCTTTGTAGGGTAGAGCAAAATTCTCCTTCCCACCAGCATTTTTAAAAAAATTAATTTATTGTTGCATTACAGTTGCCCCATTTTTTACCTCATTGCTCTCCCCTGTCCCACCCACCCTATCCTCTCACCCACAGTTAATCCCCACATGTTGTCCATGTCCGTGGGTCATTTATGCTAGTTTGTTGACTAAACCCTTCCCCTTCTTTCTCCCAACAGCCTTTGAATGTCTTTATTCTTCTTACAAAAGTAATATGTTTCTTGTTGTATTTTAAAAATTACAGAAGTAATGCAAAAAAACCAAACAAAGTCCTACTCAAAACATGACCACTTAAAAATGGGCACAGTTAACATTTTTGTTTGTTTCCTATTTTCAGAAAAGATTGAATGTGTTTGCATTGACATATTATTATATGTATCTTTCCTCGCAAAATAATTTATTATAAACATTTTATGCTACTAAACAAATATTAATTTCAAAATAAATTTTGAAGATAAATGGTTACAGTAGGAATACTTACAGAACAATTCTGAATGGAAAAAAAAGGCAACTAATTCAAACCTTCCCAAGGAAACATTTTTCACTTATTTTGGCTATATGCTCACTTAAATGACTTCCTCCTATGTTGGTAAATTAGCTGAGGAAGACATACACACACTGACTAGAGGCAGCTTGATTTGGTAGAAAATGTAATAACCTGAAAATCAAGAGACCTGGGATCCAATCAGGGCTTCACCACACTGATACAGTTACACTAGGCATAGAAATTAACCTAGATTCTTCACTTATAAGTATGAGCCTGTCTAAAAGTGCCATACTATAGTATCTATACCATGGATAAAATAAGTGTTGTTTAATGTGGATGATTTTTTTATACTTCAGCTACGAAATCCAGTCAGATTATTGTCATTTTGTGAGGCAAGCTGTGACACAATAGGGATTTAAGGATTTTACATCTCTTGTAAAAAGTTATTGGGTCAACCTATTCCTTGAACCTTCAAAAAAATTTTTCAGAACATATCAGTCACTTTATACTTTCACTTTCTTCTGTACTTCAAAATTGTACAAACTGGATCAAAGTCAATGTTCATAATATTAATTCTTTATAAAAAGTTCATTGTAGATAAATTATTTTAAGAAAAGATTTCATAATAAAGCATCCATAATTATAATTTATACCTATTTCTTTATGTGCAGCTAATCCTTTTTCCTCTGACTGGCTGTTTAAAAGCTAGAATCTCATCTGCCTCAATGATAAACCTAGTTGACAAACAGTTTTATTGTTATACCAAAATTTCTCATTGATAGAAAATTTAAAAATGGCTTTGTTAGGTGAGGTAAATGAGAAGCTACCAAGGGAAGAAGAGTTTACTTTAGGAGAGTTATACCTATCAAAGTTTTGACAATCTAAAATTGTGAGAACCCTGGAAATACACAATCAGTGTAGCATCTCTAGCAGTACTGCATAGAGCCCCATAAATAAGGAAAAACTCATCTCTTCCAGAGATTTATTTGTTAACTTCATTGCTTATAAGAAATTATTCTAAACAAAAATTCATTTGTTTTTAAACAAATAAATTAGCATAAGCATTTTGAAATAATGAAAAGAAAACTTTATATTAATAGTATTTGAGAGGTTGATAGTTAGAAGGCCGTAATTAAAGGGTGAATTATCTGAATGTGGAAAAAAAAAAGTGCACATTTGTGGTTACAGAATGGACAAGGGGATGTTAAGAATAATAGAGGAAATGGAAAAGCCAAAGAACTTATATGCATGACACATGGACATGAACTAAGAAGGGGCATTGCTGGAGGGAATGGGGATACAGGGAAAGGTGGGCAAAGGGGGAAAAGTTGGGACAACTGTAATAGCAAAATCAATAAAATATATTTAAAAAATTAAGTACTTTCTAACTGAGTATAAATCCATTTTATCTTTTCTATGCTATCAGAGTTTGAAGACAACTGGTCCTCACTCACTGAATGAAGTTCCTTTGCATATTTAAAGACTGGCATAAAGTGGCTTTTGGTCTTTTTTTCAAGTTGTATAGTACCAGCGTTATTAAGCTTTCAATGTCAGTCTTCATTTTAAGTGCTTTAATCATTGCCTGGATCATCTCTAAAGCTGTTCCTTGCATGAGTCAGTGTTGCTTTAATAAACCCTTCAATTGCTAACAACCAGGATTTGCGTTTAGTTGTGATAGCGTTTTATGGCTCTTGAACTATATTTCTTTGAAAACTCAAGCAACTGGACAAAGCCAAGATGGAGATTTCAGAGGTACAGTTTTGCATTTTGTTTTTTTTTTGTTTTCCTTTTTTGGTGTTATACTATTATGATAGCCTTGCCAGTGAACCAGAGATTCTTTATCGAAGAGAATAATCTAACTAGAAACAGGGATAAAAACATGATTTATATTGAACTCCAGGGATTCTTCATTGGCAGATTTTTCACTTAGCCAAGAGTTTCTGCCTTTAAGAAGCTTGGTTTTATTAACTACTATATGAATTAAAACACTTCAAAAATATTATCATACTTTCTTTTTACATAGTCTATACTGAATATATTTCAGCATTTTGTTTGATAATATAATTCAATGCAATACATGTGCATAGTTATAAGCAATGTGCTAGAGAGATGGTAGAGACAAAGTAAATCAGATATTCATGTAAAAGATGATTATGAGCTTAAAATATAGTAGGAAAGATAAAAATTACTCTAAAAGACATTACTGTATGCTTTAAATACCATAAAATAATTGGATACACATATTAAAGAAATTTCAGAGGAAACAACTTCATTGAAAATGTATCCTTAAGCTAAGCTACTTTATTAAGATTGTAAAAATATTTTTCATCCAGGCAACAAATTAACCAAAAATCCAAAACAGGACATTAAGAGGACAGTTAGAAATTTTGTTTACACAATGGCATAAAATGCTCTAAAACAGTGGCGAATGTGTGTAGATCATCTTTGACCAGACTAAGTTGTGATTTGAAATGCAACATGGGAGTTTTTTAAATTTTGCAGATAGGGGGTTATCAATGTTAATTTTTAAGAGGGTAAATAAGATGAATAGGGCTGAATTTCAATAAGAAAAAATTAATGTTCATAAATAAAATTTAGTCAAAGAGGAAAATAGTTAAAATTTAAAGGGATATTTCAGGAGAAAAATTAATTGAGAAATGGGGAGGGACAGAGTTTTAGGAGAAATTATGTAGTAAACTCAGACAACCAAGAGGTGGCAAGAAGGAATCAGAGATGATTCCAAGGTTTAAATTATAGGTGATAGAAAGATAATGGTGCATCTATGAAAGTAGGAAACCTAAGGTGGAGAGATACTCATTGAAATGTTGATGTCAGAGTTAGATTTTATAATGAAAGATGAAGATAATGCAAAAAATACAGGTTAGGTTTTTTAAAAAATGAAGAATGATAACTATGATAAAAACAGAGATAGGGTGTCAGCTTGAGAAGACGTAATTGAAAGAAGGTTTTTTACTATGGGAGTTCAGTTTGTAGAAAAGATAATCCTGAGACATATGAAGAAACAATAAAACAGAGTCCACACCCAAGAAAATATAAGCACCAGAAGATGAGCACCAGATGACCGAAATAATCAATGTTGTCCTCAAAGACTTGAAAATAGCTATTTTGAAAATGTTCAAGATTTTTTGGACAAAAAATAGGTGTGCAAGTGGAAAATTTCAACAAAGGCATATAAACTATGAAAAAGAGTCTAGAATTGAACAAGTATAATACATGAAGTAAAATATATTAACTGTGATTAATATTAAAATTGAATCTTCATAACAAAGTTCAATGCACTTGAAGATAGGATAATAGAACTTATTCAAAATAAAGCCAAGAGGAGCCCTGGTTAGGTGGCTCAAATGGTTGGAGAGTCATTCTATCTATCAAAAGGTTGTAGGTTTGATTTCCAGTCAGGGCATATACCTACATTGTGATTCAATCCCCAGTCGGGCGCATACAGGAGACAACTGATAAATGTTTTTCTCTGTCTCTCTGTGTCTTTCACCAATCCCCTCCTCTCTCTCTCTCTCTCTCAAATCAATTAAAGAAAAATGTTCTTGAGTGAGGATTAAATAAATACATAAACAAAGCAAGCCAAGAGAAAAGAAAATTACTGGCAGAAACTGAAGGGAACATCAGTGACAGATGGGACAAATATCAAGTCATCTATAGTATGTTGTATCCAAAATTCTAAAATACAGAAAGAAAAGATCACGGACTAGTTCAAAAATAATAGCCAAAAATTTACAATAAACCTAAAGTCTCAAATCCAAGAAGCTCAGCAAGCCTCAAGAAGGATAAATGAATAGAAAATCAAACTGAGGCACATTATAGTTAAACTGTGAACACCAAAAATATACTTAAAAACTCCTAATAGCAATTATATTGATATTTGATACCAGATCAACCACAATAAATATAGCTCACTTCTCAATAGAAACAACAAAATAATTTAAAGTACTAAAAAAAAAAAAAATAAGTTAATCAATAATCCTACATTCAGCACAAACCATGCTTTTCCTTTTAAATATTTTATTATCAACTTCTGGTCAAAATGGAGGTACAGGTAGGCACATTTCAGCACCCTCAACAACAATAAGAAGAAATACAACTACCTCAAGACTAAATACAACCAAAAATTGAACTACATGGATGTCCAGCAAACAAAGATGTTAAGAGCAATACTCATCCAGACAGGCTGGAGGGACGGAGAAGGGGCAGAGATGATGCAGTGTGGCAACAAGGGTGGTGGAAGTGACAGCAGCAGCAGTGGCAACAATGGCTGTGGCCAACTGGCAGAAAGCAAAGTGACACATATGAAGTTGGGAGGGACACCTGGGAGTGATCTCAGTCCCAGACCAGGCTCACAGCTCCAGCAGCAGGAAAATTAAAGCCTCACTGCTTCCGACTGTGAAAACCAGCAGGGGTTGGGGTGGAGGGAGAAATTGCTGGTCTCTCAGCAGAGTTTTTTTGTTTAGAGAGCTCCCGCAGTCCTAGAATGTCTGCAAACCCACCCACTCTGGGAACTACATTTAGCCAACCTAACAGAGTTCAAAACACTGGTGATAAAGATGATCACAGACTTGACAGACAAGATTAAGAATGATAAGTGCCTAAGGGAAGAAATGAAGGCTGAGTTAGGTGAAACAAAGGAAAATCCACATTGAGTGGGGGTGGGACTGCTGGAAAGAAGAAGAGTACTAGGTGGAGGGGAGCAGAGAGAAAAAAATTGGTGTAATAACGTAATCAATAAAATACAATTAAAAATTAATAAAGTGATTGCAAGGTTGAAAAAGGAAATATTTTATTGTTTATAATATTATAGTTGTCCTAATTAATTATTCCCCTCTTGCTCCTCTCCATCCAGCCTACCCCTATTCTCACAGTCAATCCCCAAAATGTTTTCCATGTTTATGGGTCATGCATATACGTAAATATTCTTTGGCTAATCCCTTCATCTTCTTTCAACTTGTCCCCACCCCCACTCTTACAATTGTCAGTCTGTTCCATCTTTCTATACCTCTGATTCTATTTCAGTGCAAAATATTCTTGAAAAATTAAGGTGAAATAAAGGCTTTTATGGATAAACTGAAAAAAACTTGCTATTAGTGCAACTGTTTATAAGAAATATTAAAGTTCTTTAAGCTGAAGAGAAAAACACTGGTTGACATTTGAATCTATATGAAGGATTAACATGTGCTGAAATGGTCAAAGAATATATGTATACATATGTATGTATATATATATGTATTTATGTGTATATATGTATATATACATATATCTTTTCTTTTTTAAATTTTATTGTTGTTCTATTATAGATGTCCCAGTTTTTCCTTGTTGCTCTTTCCTACCTTGCTCACCACCCATCCCCTCTCCCACAGTCAATCCCCACCCTCTTGTCCATGTCCATAGGTCATTTATACTAGTTCCTTGACTAGACTCTTTACCTTCTTCTGCCCTTATCCCTCACTCCACTGGTCACTATCAGTTTGATTTTTGTTTCCATGCTTCTGGTTGGTTCTATTTTACTTATTCGTTTGTTTTGTTCATTAGGTTCCTCATAGGTGAGATCATATGGTATTTCACCACCTGGCTTATTTCACTTAGTGTAATGCCCTCCAGTTCCATCATGCTGCTGCAAAAAGTAGTTCTTTATTTCTTCCTGCTGAATAGTATTCCATTGTGTAAATGTAGCACAGTTTGTTGATCTACTATTTTACTAATGGACACTTAAGCTGTTTCCAGCACTTGGCTATTGTAAATAATACTGCTATGAACATAAAGATGCATAATTTCTTTTGATTTGGTGTTTCAAGGTTCTTAGGGTATAATCCCAGCAGTGAAAACAGTGGATCAAAAGGCAGTTCCATTTTAAGCTTTTAGCAGAAATTCCATACTGTTTTCTATAGTGGCTACACCAATTTGCATTCCCACCAAGAGTACACAAGGGTTTCTTTTTCTCCACATCCTCACCAGCACTTGTTGTTTGTTGATTTGTTGATGATGGCCATTCTGACCAGTGAGTGTGAGGTGATAATCTCATTGTAGTTTTAATTTCCACCTCTCTGATGGCTAGTGATATTGAGCATCCTTTTGTATGTTTATGGGCCCTCTGTATGTCTGCCTTGGAGAAGTGTCTGTTCAGGTCCTTTGCCCATTTTTCAAGTGGATTGAAATACCAGTCCTCCTGGTATTTAGTTGTATGAATTCTTTATCTGTTTTGGAGATCAAACCCTTGTTTGAGGTATCATTGGCAAATATGTTCTCCCATACAATCAATTCCCTTTTCATTTTGATGATGGTTTATTTAACTGTGCAAATACTTTTTAATTTGATGTAGTCCCATTCATTTATTTTTTCAGTTATTTTCCTTGCCCTGGAGGACATATTAAAGAAAATATGGCTATGTGGGATAACTGAAATTTTATTGCTTATGTTTTGCTCTAGGACTTTTATGGCATTATGGCTTATTTTTAAGTATTTTATCCAATAAAGTTTATTTTGGTGTATGGTGTACATTAGTGGTCAAGTTTCATTTTTTTCATATACGATTCTAGCTCTCTCAAGAGGAGGCTATTTTTTAAAAATTGTTATTCTTAGAGAGAGGGGAAGGGAGAGAGGCAGAGAGGGAGAGAGATATCAGTGTATGGTTGCCTTTTACCTGCCTCCACCTATGGACCTGGCTGGAAACCTGGCTTGCAACCTCATTATGTGCTCTGGCTGGGGAATTGAACCAGCAACCTTTGGGTTTGCAGTCCAGTGCCTTATTCACGGTGCCACCAGCCAGGGCTATTAGGTTATTTTTAATTAAATTTATGTGCCTGCTCCTTTTGTCAAATATTAATTGACAGTAAATACCCGGATTTAGTTCTGGGTTCTGTATTCTCTATGTTCCATTGATCTGTATATGTCTGTTCTTATGCCAATACCAGACTGTTTTGATTACAGTGGCCTTGTAATATAGTTTGATACCAGGTATTGTGATCCCTCCTACATTGTTCTTCCTCAAGATTGCTGAGGCTATTCCAGGTCTATTTTTGGTACCATATAAATTTTTGAAATATTTGTTCTACATCTGTAAAATATGTCAATTGTATATTAATAGGGATTGTTTTGAATCTATAGATTGCTTTGGGTAGTGGGACATTTTAATTATGTTAATTCTTCTAATCCATGAATACAGTATATGCTTCCATTTATTTGTATCTTCCTTAAATTCTTTCTTCAGTATTCTGCAGTTTTCCAAGTATAGGTCTTTTACCTCCTTGGTTAAATTTATTCCTAGGTACTTTACTTTTCTTATTGCTATAGTAAATGAGATTTTATTTCTTAGTTTTTGTTTCTGATATTTCATAACTGTTGTACAAAAATGCTTTTGATTTCTAAATGTTGACTTTATATCTTACTGTTTTGCAAAATTCATTTATTAAGTTGGATAGGTTTTTGGTGGAGCCTATAGGCTTTTCTATGTATACAATCATGGCATCTGCAAATAATGACAATTTTTCTTTCTGCTTTCCAACTTGGATGCCTTTTATTTATTTTTCTTGTCTGAAAACTGTGGCTAAAACTTCCAAAGCTATGTTGAATAAAAGTGGTAAAAACAGGCACCTTTGTCTTTCTCCTGATCTTAGGGGGAAAGCTTTTCCCTCTCAACACCATTGAGTATGGTGTTGGCTGTTTTTGTTTATGGCCTTTGTTATGTTGAGGTATGCTCCTGCTAGTCCCTCTTTACTGAGTGTTTTTCCCATAAAAGGGTGCTGGACTTTATGAAATGCTTTTTCAGTATCTACTGATACGGTCATGTGATTTTTGTATTTAATTTTATTTATGTGGTATATTGTTTCTTGATTTGTAAATATTTTATCATCCTTACATCCTTGGATGAACCCCCTTTGATCATGGCATATGATCTTTTTAATGTATTACTGGATTGGTTTGTCAATATTTTCTTAAGGATTTTAGCATCTATGTTCATCAGAACTATTGACCTATTATTTTCTTTCTTTGGTATGCCTTTACTTGGTTTTGGAGTTAGAATAATACTGGCCTCATAGAAAGAGTTTGAGTCTTCCTTCTTGAATTATTTGAAATAGTTTGGGAAAGATAGGAGTTAGCTCTTCTCTAAATGTTTGGTAAAATTTTCCCATGAAGCCATCTGGTACAGGGCTTTAGTGTGCCAGGATTTTTTTGATTGCTGCTTCAGTATTACTAGTTGTTATCGGTCTGTTCAGGCTTTCTGTTTTTTCTCAATTCAGTTTTGGAAGATTACATGTTTCCAGAAATTTGTCCATTTCATCCAGGTTTTCCTATTTCTTGGCACATAGTAGTTCATAGTAATTTCCTACAATACTTTGTATTTCTATGGTATTGATTTCTCTTTTGTTTATGATTTTATTTGGGGCCTTTCTCTTTTTTTCTTGATGAGTCTGGTTAAAGGCTTGTTGACTTTGTTTGATCCTTTGAAATGTTCTTTTCATTTCTATGTCATTTAATTCAGCCCTGATCTTGATTATTTTCTTCCTTCTACCAGCTCTGGGCTTTGTTTGTTGTTGTTCCTCTAGTTCTTGTAGCTATAGGGTTAGGTTTTTTATTTGAGATTCTTCTATCCTTTTTAGGTAGGTCTGTATTGCTACGAACTTCCCTCTCAAGACTGCCTTCACTGTTTCCCATATATTTGGGACTGTTGTCTGTTCATTTTCATTTGTTTCCAGTAACTTTTTGATTTCTTCCTTTATCTCATTGTTAACCCATTCATTATTTATGTGGTTCAGTCTACATGTACTTGAAATGCTTTGAGTTTTTCCTTTAGGTTGGTTTCTAGTTCTAAGTCATTGTGATCCAAGAAGTTACTTGATATACTTCCCATTTTCTTGAATTTGTTGAGGAATGTTTTGTGTCCTACTATGTGGTCTATGTTAAAAATGTTATGTGCATTTAAAAAGAATGTATTATTTACTTCTTTTGGGTGAAAAGCTCTGTATATATCAATTAAGTGCATTTGACCTACAGTGTTGTTCAATGCCACAAATCCTTGTTGATTCTTTGATTGGAAGATCTATCTGTTGTTGATAATGTTAAAATCCTCTACCTGAGTGTGTTGCTTTCAATATTCTTCTTGAAGCCCTCCAATATTTTTTATACATTTGGGTGCTCTTATGTTGGGCGCATATATGTTTACAAGGGTTATATTTTTTCTGATGTATTATTCTCTTAAGTATTATGTAGTATCCTTCATTGTCTCTTTTTATGGCCTTTGATTTGAAGTCTATTTCATCTGATATAAGTATTGCTACCCCAGGTTTTGTTCATGTTTATTTGCTTGGAATATTTTTTCCAACCCTTCTCTTTCAGTCTGTGTAGATCTTCTGTATTGATATGGGCCTCTTGTAGACAGCATATATATGGATCCTGTTTTCTTATCCATTCAGCTACCCTATGTCTTTTGATTAGAACATTTAATCCATTTACATTTAAGGTTATTATTGATAGGAACTTATTCATCACCATTTCCCCCTTTGTAACTGTGATCCTCTCTCTCTCTCTCTTCACCTTTTAAAAGTGGACCCTTTATCATCTTTGCAATGCAGGATTGGTGGAGATGCATTCTTTTAAGCTTTTCTTTTTTTTATTTTTGTTTGTGAAAGTCTTTATTTTGCCTTTCATCTTAAATGAGAGCTTTGCTGGCTAGCATAGTCTTGGTTGCAGGCTGTTGCTTTTCATTACTTGGAATAGTTCTTGCATTTCCCTTCTGCCTTATAGTGTTTCTGTTGACTAATCATAAGGCTGATAGCCTTATCAGAGCTCCATTGTATATAACTAGCTGTATCTCCCTTGCTTTCTTTAAGATTCTCTCTTTGTCTTTAAATTTTGTCATTTCAATAATGATGTGATTTATTAGAGTGGGCATCTTTGGGTTCCCCTTGATTGGGAACCTCTGTGCTACCTAAACTTGCATGACTTTTATTCTCATCAAGTTAAGGATGTTTTCTGTCATTACTTTTCAAACAGATTTTCTATTCCTTGCTCCTCTTTCTCTCCTTCAGGTATTTCTATGATACAGATATGATTATATTTCATGTTTTCCTGCAGTTCCCTTAAACCCTCTTCATTCTTTTAGCCTTTTGTTTTTGGTTTTATTGCTCTGTCTGGAAATTTTTTTTCTACCTTGTCTTCCAGCTCAGTGATTCAATCCTCTGCTTCATCTAACATGGTTTTGATTCTTTCTACTGTTTTCCATTTCAGGTAATTGTATTCTTCATTTCCTCATGTTGGTGTAGTTCACTAATGTGAAAAAGGACATATATCAATAAGGGCCATGAGGAAATGAATACAATTATCTGAAATTTTCTATGAACTACACTAGTTTCCCTGATGTTCTCTATAGTTCTCAATGTTTTCCTTGGGCATCCCTATAACCATTATTTTGAGCTCATTGTCTGATAGTTTGCTTGCCTCAAATTCATTTAGCATTTTTCCCAGGGATTCCCACTTTCTTTTTTATTGGTGGTTGTTTCTTTGTCTCCCCACTTTATGTGACTCCCCTTGTTTGTTTCTCCATCTTATATTAATTGGCTATGACTCCCTTTCTCTGTGGTGTGACCTTCTCTGGTAGGAGACCTTTGAGACTAAGTGGTGCAGTCTTCTTAATCTCTTGAGCTGTATGCTTTTGGAGTACTCTTTGTGCCATTTATGTAGGCTCTCTTGTTGTAATTGGGTTTTGGTTGTTGTTGAGTCATTCTTTGGTGGGGACTTTCCTCATACTAGCTGACTGAGAGTCCCTCTACACACCACATCTTGTAAGGTGTTGTACAGATGCTGCCAGAACAAAACCAAACAGCCCCATAAACAAACCCAGACCTTCAAAAATATTGCCCACCCACAATCACACTAACATAGCAAATGAGAAAATATAAGATTTAAAGAGATTAAGACTATTATAAGAAAAAAAAATGAATATGAGATGACTAAAATAAAAATGATTTAACAAAAGATTTTATTTATTTTTTTGAGAAAATGGAAGGGATGGAGAAAAAGAGGGAAATAAACATCCATATGTGAGAGATCCATCAATTGTTTGCCTCTTGCTTGCCTCCAATGGGGGACCTGGCCCACAACTCAGGTATATGCCATGACCAGCTAATGAACAAGTAACCTTTTGGTTCACAGGCCAGGACTTAACCCACTGAGCCACATTAGCCCAGGGCCAAAAAAAAAAAAAAAAGAAAGAAAGAAAGAAAGAAAAAGAACAAAAGAAAAAAGAAAAGAAAAGATTTTGAAAGTGTATAGAATGGAAGAGTGGAGCAATAATAAGATCAGGGAATAAAAACAAGGAAAAGAGAGAAAGAAAATAAAATTTACATTGTAATTTAAAAATGAAGGGAAGAAGGCAGAATGGAGTAAAAGAAGGAAAGTATATAGTATTAAGTTTCAACAGAAACTAAAGGTTATATAGTGAGAAAGAAAAAAAATAGGAAACAAATTAAAGAAAAAGATCCACCACAGCACTATCAACTACAAATGAGCAAAGATTAGGTGTGTGGAAATAAGAGGGAAAAAAGAAAGAAAAGCATAAGCGCTGTCTAGAGGAAAGAGAAGTGACTTTGAGAGGATATAGGGAGAAGGAATACTTAGCATGAAGAATGAAAATTAGGCTAAGACAGAGAAAACTTTAAATTTTAAATGAAAAAAATAAAGGACAGGAGGAAGGAGAGAGGAATGGTAAAATTTGAGACTTTAGATACAAGAATAGTGAAGATCTAGAAATAAAATTGAAGAAAGCATCACTACCACATATCCACAACCAACAAGCGACAATTAATACAGTATGGAATTTTCTCAGAAGACTAAGAATAGAATAGCCTTATTGATTCCACTGTTAGGATTATACCCAAAGAATCCTTAAACATTAATTCAGAAGAACCTGTGCATCCCTATGTTCATAGCAACACTATTTACAATAGCTAAGTGCTGGAAACAACCTAAATTCCCTTCAGTGGATGAATGGATCCAAAGACTATGGTACATTTACACAATGGAACTCTATGCAGTGGAAAGAAAGAAAGAACTTCTACCATTTACCATATCATGGATGGAACTGGAGAGCATCATGCTTAATGAAATAAGCCAGGCAGCAAAAGATAAATATCATATGTTCTCACTTAATACAGGAGACCAATGAACAAAACAAACAGATGAGCAGAATGGAACAAGGGGCATGGGGGAAAAACAGGGCAGAATGATGGTGACTAGGGGGGAGGGGGACAAGGGGGAAGGGAGGAAGGGTTCAGTTGAGGAGCTAGTGTGAAGGACCCATGGACATGGACAATGAGCTGAAATTGTGGGAGAGGGGGCAGGGAGGGTGGAGCATGGGAGAGTAATAGGGGGGAAAATGAAACAATTGTAATACAGCAGTAATAAAATTAATTTAAAAAGGTGGAGAGAGAATAAGGGTATTTTAAGAATGGGAAAAGTGTGAGATTACTTATGAAGAGAAAAATGGTTTTAATAGATTGGAGGGGGGAGAAATAATAAGAGTATGAAATAGAAACAAGTTGTGGCAAGAAAGAAAATAAAATTTAAAACAAATATAAGAAGAGGAAAGAAGAAGGTAACATAGAGTAGGAAAAGGGAGGAGCAAAATATGAGATTTGAAATAAACTATAATACAAAAACTAGTGACATAAGAGGCACAAACTTGAGGGACAAGAAATAAATGTTAAAAAGCTATGCAGGAGAGAAAATAACACAATTCATGAAGAAGATCAGGGTGAAATTTGTCTTAGAAGAATCCACTATTTACCACTGTTTTCTCTTTCTGGATCCACCCCTAGTGATGTCAGATGATATCCCAGCCTGGCTTTAGGCAGCCTGTTTGAGACTAGTGGTAATCCATAATCTGTACCTATAATTTTTAGTTGTTAATCTAGTCAATCTGTAACCAGAGTCAAGTTTAAGCACCACAGGGTGGGGCAGAATAATTCCTTTGGGCAGGGCTATTGCTTTCCCTCTGGTTGAAGCCACTTTCTCTGCCTGAGAAAGGTGGCCCCTGCAGTATGGGGAATGACTCAGCACAAGGACCCTGGGTGCTGCTTCCTCAGCTTTCTCCCCAAAGACACTATTCCCAAACTCTCCACAATTGTTTCTAGTCCACTCTTCCCTCCCTCTGCTGGAGCCCAGGGTAAGTGGCTGCAAGCAAAATTTTCATGTTGGTCTTTTAAGAGGCTCTTTGTATCTCTAGCCATCTCTCCCTGGCAGGTGGAAATCCTGCTGCTTTTCACAGCTGGATGTTATCTGGGTGCCTTTCCAGCTCTGGTGCTGCTGTAGGCTAGGAAGCCCAGCTTGGGGTTTAGATCCCACACTTATCAGAGGGAGCCCTCCCAGCCACTGAAATATCCCTTTAACACATTAGCTGCTGCCTGTGGGATCCCAGCCTGCCCTCTTGCCTCTCCTCTGCACTTTGTACAGTCATATTGTGCTGAAGTGGTTTCTTTGGTCTGTCCGTGGTTATAACATTTTCTCTAGTTATTGTTTAGTTGGTTATCCTGGGTCATTTCTCTACAATTTAGTTGTAATTCCAGATTGGTCATGGGAGGAGGTAAATGTAGCTTCCACTGACTCCTCTGTCATCTTGGATCCTCTCAGAAGTGGATGTCTAAGATTACGAATACATAGTATATAGCTTTGAGCCAGAATGCCTCCACTACAGAATGGGAAATACTGTGGCACAGAGGCAGTTCAGCCACTAAGATGGCTAGTTAAATTTACTTTTCAATAGCTTCTGTGCTGCATCTCCAACAAGAAGTGATCTATATAACTTCAATTCTTGCAATTTCTTTGAAAAAAATGCTTGAATTAAGCAAAATCAATAACAATGTATTGTGAAATCTATAATTTATATAATAAAATATACAAAAACCTAAGTGTCTAAAGTCAGTGATCCAATAGAACATCAATTAAAGGAAGAAAATACTAAAGAGTAGAAATGATTTATATAGAAACAGAAAAATCCATAAAGCTAGGTTGGTTCTTGAAAAGATTATTAAGTCAAGATGGTTTGTAGACTTAAATGCCATTGCTAAAACTGAGATTTCAGAAGAAGTAAAAAATCTTTGTGATCTTGTACTGTTGAGGGTAGGTAGTGGAATGAATAGTGCCCTCCCCCCCAATCCTAATCTGTGGAACCTGTGAACATGATGTTAAATGGTAAAAAAAATGTGATTAAGTTAAAAATCTTAGGAGGATCTTATTCTGTGTTATATTGAAAACAGCAAATGTTATCACATCTAACCAAATAAGGGAAAGGCAGAGAAAGTTTTGAACAGAAAAGAAGGAGGCATTGTGACCATGGAGGCAGAGATTGGAGGATGTGACCACAAATCAAGGAACTTCTGTAGCCATCAGAAGCTGAAAGGGGTGAGAAACAGCTGTTCCCTCAAGTCTTTAGAAGAGTGTAGTCCTGTCAATATCTTTTTCTTTCATACTGACAAAGTACTCTATGAAAAAATTTTAAAGATTATTAGTTACTTTGATTTTATTTATTTTTAAAGATTTATGAAAAAATTTTAAAGATTAGATACCTTAATGTTATTTTTAAAGGTTTATTCATTATTTTTAGAGAGAAGGGCAGGGAAGGAGGAAGAAAGGGAGAGACATCAATGTATGGTTGCCTTTTACCTGCCTCCAGCTACCGGACCTGGCTGGAGACCTGGCCTGCAACCTGGTTATGTGCCCTGACTGGAAATTGAACCAGCAACCCTTGGGTTTGCAGGCCAGTGCCAACTGAGTGAGCCACACCAACCAAGGCCATTAATATTATTTTTAAATTTCAAATTTTTCTTATTTTTAAATTTTATTTTAAAATTATAGTTGACATACAATATTAGAGTAGCCTCAGGTATACAGCATAGTGATTAGACATTTATATAACTTATGAAGTGATCACCCCAATAAGTCTAGTACCCATCTGATACTATAAATGGCTATTACAATGCATATTATTGACTGTATCCCCTATGCTGTATTTTATATCTCACTTCGCCAATATCTTGATTTTTAATTTCTGGCATCTAGAACTAGGAGAGAGTGAATTTCTGTTGTTTTAAGCCACCAAGTTTATGGAAATTGGTTGCAATGGCCATAGGAAACTGATACAAGGTAGACAAAGAATTCAAACAGCAGTGATGGTAACAGAAAAAAACAACAACAGAGAAATTGGATATCAAAATCACAAATGTTAGCTCTTCAAAATTCACCATTCAAGAAATATAATAAAAAAGAGAAAACATTATCAAAACATGTATTCAGTGAAAGACTTGACTCCAGAATATATAAAGAACTCCTACAAATAATAATAAAAAGGCACTCAATTAGAATACTATGTGTTAAAGACTTGCACAGCTACTTCACAAAATACTTCAAAAAATGTTTCACAAATAGCTGATAAGATATGGAAAGGTGTGTCATATTTAGGAAATTAAAATGAAAAGCACAACACTACATACCTACTAGAATCATAAAATTAAAAAAGCAGCAATACTAAATATTTCAGAGGCCACGAAACAACTTCAAGTCCTGCTGGTGATATGTAAAATAATATATCATTTCGGAAAATTATTGCAGTTCCTTATAAAGTTAAACATTCAAATATTTTATGATATAGTAGTTCTACCTCTAGATATTTACTCCAAAGAAATGAAATCTTAGAAGCAATCTAAGATTAGTCAACAGGAGTACAGATTTTAAAATTTGCCAGATTCATTGCCTGCAACAAAACACAGATGAATTATCTAAGACATTATGTTTAGTAAAGGCAGCCAGACACAAAGAAATAATGTTTCCATTTATATTTTTAAAAAATAAGCACTTAAGAATAGGCAAAACTATTGAAAAATAGGCAAAATTAATCTATAGGGGTAGAATCGAATAGAGATTTTCCCTATGAGGAAATGGGAAGAACTGATTGGAAAAAAGAAACAGGAAACTTTTTCAGGTGTTGTTGGAAATGTTCTATAATCTTCATTGGAAAGTTGGTCACATATTTACTAAAACTCATCAAACTGAACATTTAGACTATGTGTAGTTAATATGTAATAACACATCATTTAAAAAGAAATCCACTAATTAACTAGAATGATTTTTTATATGCACAGTCTCTCTCTTAAAGACTTGCTTAAAGAAATCCTTTCAGCAAGAGGAATTGTTAACACAGAGCAAAGAGTCAGTTGCAAGAAGGAATAGCAAGCAAAAATCCTTGAAAATATTATTAATCTAAAAAGGCACTTAGGAATGTGAAATAAAAGTTCCATGTAAGGTTTTTGGAGTTACTTAAACAGCAAGTTATGGTTCTGGTATTGCTCAGGAGGAGAATAAAGGTATTAACTAATAGTTTTTCTTTTTCAGAAAAATATGAAACTAAATATATATTAAAACACAAAGGTTAGGGTTAAGGTTAGCATAGAAATAAATACTGTAACTTCTAAGTTGGCAGAAAAAAACAAAACAAAAAACTTGATAAATACAACAAGATATCATAAAGAGATTAAAAAACATTGTTTATAAAGAAAATAAATTAGCACAAATAATGCAAACATCATTAATCTCAGCAAAATCTTCATTCAGTGCATGAAGCAAAATAAAGACAATAAGACTAATAAACCTGTGATATTCACTATGGTATTTACAACACACATGGAAATTTAAAAAGGAACATGAAGATTTAAAAGTAAAGGATTTATCACAGTATTATTGACTATATTACTCTTCACCTTTTTGACTATTTTCTCAACCCCTCCCCTTTGATAGACCATCCTTTTTGTCCCTGCTTCTATGAAACTGTTTCTGTTTGATGATTACTAGAATTAGCGAGGTGGTAACATTGCAAGTTATAAAAATATTGACTTACTATACTGTACATCTGAAACTAAAATAACTAACATAATATTGTACATCAACTATACTAAAATAAAATAAATTTAAAGTAGAGGATTTAAAGTGATAAATTAGAAAGAAGTCATATAATTTCAACATATGCAGTAAAATTAGGAATTTAATTAAACTAATTAAATTAGTAATTTAATTCATAATTTAAAACTAGTCTAATAAGCTAGTAAAGGAAACTTTAAAATTCATAAAAGCTATAAAAACCAGTATCAAACATTACATTTAATTATAAAGTCTTTATAAGAAATAACTTCAAAAAACTCCACTATACTACTACTCGGCACAGTAGTACATACCTTAGCCAGTGAACAAGACAAAAAATGTAAGAGGTTTAGTAATTACAAACAACAAAGTAAAATGTCATCATTTTCAGATGATAATTTCAGAGAATCTAAAAATGAGGAAAAGACTTTCATAAGACTGCTAAAACAAAAATCACTCATTCATTGGTTTTAAAATATTTAGAAAGTGTAGCAATAACATAATCCTAACAATAAAATCTAAAGTTATTATAACTAACTCTAACAAAATATTTACAAAATATTATGAAGAAAATTATTAAATGACATAAAACAAAAGTTGAATAAAAAGAAGGGAAATATTATTCATAGATTAGAAGATTTAATATAATAAAGATGTCATTTTATCCAAGTACATATATAAATTAAAATAGTTTTCAACACAGTTCCATGACTGATAAAGTTTTAAAAAATTCCCATGAATAAAAAAATACTGAAAATACAAAAGCAGAACTAGAAAGATATCTACAAAATTAAACAGTGGTTGCTTCTGAGCAGAGAGAAAAGGAAGGGGGCTGGCAAAGGGAACGAACTGAAATCTCCCTCAGGCAAGTTTTATTTTTCATTATGACTATATATGAAGGAAAAAGTGTGAACATTGTGAAAATTCTGGCTCAAGAATTCATGAGTGTTTGTTTTAGTGATATCTTTATTTTTTCTATTGTTTAAACTTTTTAAATAGAAAAGAAACAATAATGGATTTTTATTTGACAGGGTCTCCTATGAAGATTGGTAGACAATAGCAGGATGAAATTTTATTTTATTTCATCTGAAATACTTAAGGTTTCCACATAGCTAACTTACAAACAGGTAAAATTCTATTCTGTCATAAAAATAAAGAGGAAAAAATATCCTCTGAAAAAGCAAAATTATGCCAGTTAATTGTTAACATTAACTTTCACTCTAAAGACTGGAACCATTCATTGACTGTTACCAAAATGCAAGAAAAATACCTCATTTATTTATTTAATATAACTCCCCTCCATAAGGCATAGGATGTCTAAAAGTCTAGAAATTGTTTTAGTTGTTTAGAGATTTATTTCAATTATTAGAAAATAAATATAATAAAATAGGTATGCCATATTAGTCACTAAGTTTGTATTCTAAACAATTATTTTAGCTGGAATGTTTGAAATCTTGTTTTCTAGATGTATAGCTGCTTCAATATCTACTCATTTGTGTTCACTATCAGAGTATGTTAAAACAGAATGACTGATATGGTTACTGATTCTAATTACATTCCAAAACTTTATATCAATAAGCATAATTTTGCTCCAATTGTTATTAAAATATCAGCTCATTTTTACTAGAACCAGAGTTGTCAGGTAGCAAAATGTATTTTTAATCTGAATTAATGCTCTTAAAGAGAACTTGTTTGAGGAGAGAGGGGAGGATTTCTGAAGAACCCTCTTCCCAATCTTGAGGTCAAGTTTTCAAGGCTTGGGAGAGTCAGCCTTGCTTTTGGGCTCCTGGTTTTTATTCATCTTGGTATGATCTCTACTTTATTCAATAGAACCCAGCAAATTTTCTTGTAGAAGAACACATTATATAGAACATATATCATTTTTGCAAATTCTTACTCTTTTATTTTGTTAGCACAGTAATTTATTTGATCTTGTGTTTTGAAAGACACTCATTTCCATGAAGGATATTCCTGAAATTTGTCAGAAAGAATATTATATTCCTAAAAGAAAAGTGTTTTTAATATATTTTCAAAGATCATTTCTTCACCTGGTCATTTTAGTGTAAGGAATGCTTGTCTGGTTAGTTTGATTTAGAGTTGGTTAATCCATCCTTACTGAAGGATGTTCACATAGACGACACATAATAGGCGGTGTTTTGTTTACTTCATTAATTGGCGAGAATCTAGGTAATAAAAGGAGGAACAGCTGGGTGCATGACTGTACACTTCAGTCATGTCATGGGCCTTGGGAAATATATTTGTATGTCCTGGAGAAACTGGTTCTAATCAAAATTAACGGGGAATTGAAACCTCTCATCTAAACACATGGTTGGTTGGAACTATCTCATATATAGTTGCTGGGACTTAAGAAAAGTCCTAGGCAACTGGATGCATGATTAAAGATTAAAGGAATTAAGACTATTTGGTTTGGAGAAAGCATGACTGGGAAGTGATGGGCCATGAGTCTTAAACATGACATTGTTAATTGGAGGACATTGACCAGCTGTTCTCCATCCCCAGTTTGTCCTGCATGTAAGAAAATTATTTAAAATAGCACCAAAAAGAAATACAGATGAGGTCAAATGAAGAACAAACTCTAATAAGATATTAAAGTCTAGAAAAAGAGATTGTATAAATGCCTAAAATAAGTACATAATACTTGAGGAAGTTCATATACAGCCATATGAATCCCATAACATACTGATTGCACAAACATTCTTGGTAACATATCCATGGCCTTCAATTGGATTAAAAAGAAGCAATTATAGAAATGGTTACATAAATTGCAAGATCATTTATAAGGAAAAAATAAAGGTTGCCAGAATGCCTATATTTCTTTTAAATCACCGAGGTCTTTTCCAAATTAAGCTAAAGATGGAATCTGAGTCATATTTCCTGTGATTCTTTAATCTTATGATCATAACAGCCTGTATCAGAGTGGAGGAAAATTGCATCACCTAATGTTCCCATATTTTTACATTTTTCTTAGTGATAGTTATAAGCTAAAATAACTATGAATTAATGAAGTCTGTGTGTTTGAGACTGTCCTTTGCTGTACTGGTAGATAGAAATTGCCAAGTTTGAGACATAGACAAGGTAAACCAGAAGACAACACCAGCACATCAACAAAATGCTGGCATACTGACAGAAAAATAGGGCCAAAATAGAGAATATAACTTTTCTCTATTTGTGTATATAAATCTTTCCAATTTTTTTAGGATGGAGGTATGATAGTAGCAGAAATACTCTGTCCTTATGTGTGTATATTAAGTTTTATAAAGCTTACAACTATTTGTTTAATAACCTTTGTTGAGTTATAATTTACATGTAATAGAAGGCATCCACTTAAGTGTACATTGGACTGAACTTTGACAAGCAGTTATGCCTGTTTAGCTACCACCACAAAGAAGATACAGAATATCCAGAAAGCCAACAAGTTTTCTTTCATGGGTCCCTTCCCAGAAAATATTCCCTACCCTCCAGTCTCTGCAACAATGATCTGCTATCACACTTTATTAAGTTTTTCACAAATAAATTTAATCTTACAATATGGACTGTTTGGCCTGCCTAATTTTTTGAGATTCATACATGCTGTTGTATGTGTGTCAGTTCATTCCTTTATCCATCACTGCTCTGGTGAATGGACATCTGAGTTGTATTCAGTTGGAGGTTTAATGAATAAAACAGTGTCAAGTTTTTTGTGAGTCTGTATGAACAAACCTTTTTAATTTGGGAGTCAATATCTAATAGTAGCATTGCTGAGTTTTGAGTAAATGTATGGTTATTATTGAGAAACTGAAAAACTATTAAACTATTTTGCAAAGTGTTTGTGCATTTTATATTCCCATCAACAACATAAGAAAGAGGATATTTGCTATCCTCAGTCTTTTTAAACATATATATATGTGTCATATATATATATACACATATATAAATATGCCACATATATATATATGTGTGTGTGTGTGTGTGTGTGTGTGTGTGTGTGTGTGTATATATATATATATATATATATATATACACCATTATGATTTTACTTTGTGTTTCCTGATGATATTTAGCCTTATATTTTAGTCTTAGATTGGAAGAAGATGCCATCTAGGACTTTCATAACTAGCAAAGTTTCAAATGCCTGGTTTCAAATCTTCAAAGGACAAGCTGACTCTTATTAGAAGCTGACATAGCTGCTGACTTTAAGTTGAAGTCAATGCTCCTTTACCATTCTGAAAACCCTAGGACATTTAAGAACTACACTACATTTAAGAACTACACTTGGTGTTCCATAAATGGAACACCAAGGCCTGAATAACAGCTTTTCACAACATGCCTTATTGAATATTTTAAGCCCACTATTGTGATCTACAGCTCAGAGAAAAGATTTCTTTCAAAATAATTCTGCTGATTGACAAGGCACTTGGTTGCCCAAGAGCTCTAACAGTGATGTACAATGGGATTAACGTTATTTTCATGACAGCTAATACACAATCCATTCTTAAACCCATGGATCAAAGAGTAATTCTGATTTTCCAGTCTTATTATTTAAGAAATGAGTTTTGTAAGTGTATAGCTGCCATAGATAGTGACTATTCTGATGGATCTGGGCAAAGAAAATTGAAAAACTTTGGAAAGAATTCACCATCCTAGATGCCATTGAGAACATTTGTGATTTATGGAAAAGGGTCAAAATATCAACATTAACAGGAGTTTGGAAGAAGTTAGTTCTAACACTCATGGAACAACACTTTGAGGGTTCAATAGTTCAGTGGAGGAAGTAACTGCAGATGTGGTGGAAGTAGTAAGAGGACTAGAATTAGAAGTGGAACCTGAAGATAGAACTGAATTGCTGCAATCTCATGATAAAACTTTATTGGATGAGGAGATGCTGATTATAAATGAACAAAGAGAGTAGTTTCTTGAGATGGGATCTACTCCAGGTGAAGATGCTGAGAAGATTGATAAGACGACAATAAAGGATTAACAATAGGATGTAAACTTAGTTGATAAAGCAGTGGCAGGGTTTGAGAAGATTATTTTTTGAAATAAATTCTACTATTAATAAAATGCTATCAAGTAATATCACATGCCACAATCATTAGTGAAAGGAAGAGTTTATGCAGCAAACTTTATTGTTATCTTATTTTTAAAAATAGCAAAATAGAGACAGGTCCATATATAGAAAGCAGGATGATAGTTAAGGTGGTGCGAGTGGGTTAGGGGGTGGAGGGATGGAGCAAAAAGGAAAAAAGACTCATGGACAGAGTAAACCATGCTATGATTGTGGGAGGTAGGGGGTTTTAAGAGACTATATAATAATGGAAAAATACATAAAAATTAAAAAAAAATAAAATTGAAGGATCTCTAAATCTCCAAAAGTTCACCATCATCACCCCAGCCCACATCAGCAACCACCATCAGCATGGAGGCAAGAACCTCCACCAGAAAAAAAATTGCAGTTCTCTAAAGGTCCAGATGATTGTTAGCATTTTTATTTTGTAGCAACAAAGTATTTTTTAGTTAAGATATATACATTGTTTTTTTAGACTTAATGCCATTGCACACTTAATAGATTACAGTATAAACATAACTTTTATATGCACTTGGAAACCACAAAATTCATGCGATTTGCTTTATTGTGATATTCCCTTTGTGTAGTGATCCAGAATCTAACCTGCAATATCTCAGAGGTGTGCCAGTATAGTATTACATATAAGTGGAATCTAAAAATGCCAAACTCGTAAAAACAAAAAGTAGAATAATGGCTAATCTGGGCTAGAGGGTGAGAAAATTGGGGAGATACTGTTTAAGGGTACAAATTTGCAACTAGTAGATACATACTTTTGGAAATCTATGTGCAATGCATATCAAAGTGATTATAGTCAACAATACTATGTTATAAGCTTCAAAGTAGCTAAGTAGCTATATATTGTCTTCACATACAAAAATGATAATTATGTGGCATAACACTAGTAGGAATCCTGTAACAGTTTATAAATGTCCATCTTAAACCAGCAAAATATTGTCACTATAGCTCAATAAAGTAAGTAAATTAATTTTTAAAAATATAAATCTGCTTTTGTCACTTAAATGAAAAGCAATGGTTAAAAAGATAAAGTCCTTAATTTGGTTTATAAATCTCTCAACAGTCTAGTGGTTAATGCTCAGCTGAATCCATGGTCAATCTTTATATTTTGGCTTCTATAGTCCACCTTCTTGATGTAATATGTTCTGTCTCATCTGGTATTTTTTACATACGCCACGTCCTAGATATCATTTTTCTCATTTGCTTGGCTATTTTCTACCTTCCATTCATTTTTCTTCAAGTTTCAGCTTAAATTCTACTTCTTCTAGTGAGAGTGTAAGAGATTTTAATGTAGATAATTAGGAAATAATTAAAAGAGAATTTATAAAATAAAATGTGTTAGCAAAACCCTTAATTAGGAAGCTGTTCTGTATGCATTCATTTAGTACAAGTTCCTTTGCAGATGGCTGACACATTTAATTAAAAAATGAAGAAATCTTAACTAAGATTCACTATAATTAGGTATCATTCAGTTACAAATACATGTATATCTCTGTATCTTAATGTGGTAATGTAGAAGAAGTATGAGGGAATCAATTTAGATATTTTCCCCTTGCTCAATTGCCATATTTTTTGGTGTCCTCAAATATATTTTTCATAACAGGACATAGCTAGCAAGGCCTTCTATAATGTCAGTTCAATTAACATTAAAAAAAATGAAATCAACTGTGCCTGTTCTATTGTTCCCACTTGGAAATGGGTAGTTTGGCCTGGGTATCTTGGCAGAAATGCCATGTTTATTTTTAATTTGACCCATCTCCAGTTCAACTTGAAAAATTGCCTATGTCATTGACATTGCCAAAGATATTTCATCAAAGTCTGCACTTCATCAGATTTCTGAGAGCGGCAGGGAAGGATTCTGATTTTTGTTAGGTGGTCTCAGTAATTTGAGGCTTGAATGAATTTCAGAGAAAAAAGTTTTTTCTTTTAGACCAGTATCCTTATTATATTACTTTCAGTATAAAAATATTCATTCCAATAAGCTCCATCTGCTATTTTGGCATTCACTATACAGCTTTTTATCCAGAACTTCTTTATATAGACTGACTCTGTATCTCTTTCATCTTATATAGGATTAGTTCTTTAATATTCAATTTTACAACTAATTCATGCTATAGAAGGAAAATAGTTGTTTTACATTTTATCTAGTACATAAAGCAGTGCATGGCACATAGTAGGTGCTCAGTAAATAATTGGGAACTAAGAAATCTCTGAACACCAATGAAAGACTGATAGGAATATTACCTCAAATACTTGAGGAAAAGATATATGGATATAAAATACTACCATCTTAAAGTCTGTTTTACTAATTGTTTTCAAAGAAAGCAATTTTCTAAAGTAATCTCTACAGGTTCTTGATTATGAGTGAATTAATAGTAATAAAATACATGACCATGAACAAATTAATATATTATGTTGTGATTGTAATTGTGAAAAAATACCCATAGCTATTTTAAGTGAGGTTATAAAAGATTTAGTAATATTTTAGCTGCTCTTTACCAAACACAAATATTGCTCTGAATTTTTGGGCATGAGATGAGGAACAAAACTTTCTAGAAAAGAGAACAGTGAGTGGTTGACAGTGTGGTAAATAAGTATATATCTTTCAGGAGAATATACAAGGGGGGAAGTGCCAAAGTATTTGCTCAGGAGACTATCCATGAAAATGGAAACTAATCAGGCTAACTACAAAAGTCATTTCATTAGAGGAATGAAGGCTGAAGATGGTGATATGAAGAGGAGTCATGTGACATTCTATGAGCTTATACTTCTTCATTCCACCAAGCACCCATGCCTGTTTGACTCCAAACTGAACCATGAGGGAAAACATCAGGGTCTTTGTCATATTATTGTATTCCTGGTGATTTTGTAATTAACTGAAGGCCAAAGTATTTAATGTTCTTTATCTTCCTTATTTTGAAATTAGCAAGGGCAGAATGTATTCTTCTCTTCACAATATACTGTTACACCTTTTGGCCTGACCCCCTGAGAATCTCCAATAGAAAAGAAGACATGCCAGTGACTGTAGGAGGTAAGAGGGTTTCATTAGTAATAGAAATCATAAGGGAGATTGGCTGTTACAAATGTGAATACCAACTTCATATTTGATGTATCATTTTTCTGTGTGTAAATAAATGTCTCAACTGGTTTCCAAAAGAATGAAAATGGAAAGGCAAGTAAAGACTATGATTATGTAAAATCCAGATGAAGATGATGGGATTCCTATATTATTCATGAACCCATTTACCCAGGATTTTCCTAATATTATGAGCCTGTACAGAAAGGAATAATGCAAAGTTTGCAGGCATTTTTTAAACCACCTGTCATTGAAACATGGGCAATGTTCATTCCTGGGTGAAATATCAGGGGGTAGTTCAAGAGGTGAGCATCAGGGTAACTAAAGGAGACAATCAGAGGTCAAAACTATGTGAACTGTTCTCAAGCATTTATTGTTCCAGAATCCTCTGGATAATTACAAACAGTGGATAGCTTTTAGTTGTAAAAATCTTTGGTCTAATTAACTTGCTAGAAGAACATTTGTATTATTACTCATGCTCTTTACCCCCACTCCCCAGCCCCAGCAGTTCGAAGAGTTCTTTCATGCTGTGCTCAAGTTACTAAGGAAAACCAGAGAACAAATCTCAGAAACAGACTGCCTTTGCCAAAAATATCTTGCTCTCAGTCCCTAAATATCTACCATAGTGGTAACTAGTGCCCACTGACTTGAAACATTCCCAGCATACTGGAATCTGATGGTGAGACTTCGAAAACTGTATGAGTTTCAAATGATTTGGTGTATATGTTTTCCTTCTAAGCCAGGGAGTTTAGGTAAAACTACTGGTATAGTGAGGTAGTGGAAATTTGGGGCAGAACTATGCATCTTTGCAAGGCCTGGTGATTTTTGAGAATATTATAATTTCCAGGCTTAAGGAAGCTTTCCAGCAGAATCTATTATATAACACTTTATAAAACACTGCTTATAATCATATTAAACATACCAAGGTAAATCTTTAAAGAGCCAACAATTATCCCTGCAATAATGAAGAATTTAAAAATGTACACACACACATACACACCCCTTCAAAAATTAAAACAAAACAAAACAAAACCTTTAATAGGAGATTCAGACACACTTAACTACTCTAGAGGCTGGGGACAATTAAATTTGCTTAAAATTTTACCATATTGTTTAAAAATGCTTTTATGTTTGACTTTGAGTGTCTTTATGGCTAGAGCGATGAGGAAAATATTCTAAGAAGTTGTTTTTAAAAGAAAGAATAACAATTCTTCAGAGGAGTTAGTGTCTTCATGGCCTGGTTCCTGTAGAACCCTGGCTCTCAGAATTCTGTTATGACCAACATAACTAAGAAATACCAACTTTTCAGAAAGAGTCAGTTTACACATGAGTCTTTAGCAGGCAGGTGTAGGGGACTTGGGAAGTATTGGGCTGGGAAGCTTTAAAGTAAGCCAAGAAGTAAACAGTCACCTAAATTTCCTATAATTTTTTCCTGGGAACCTCATTAGAAAAATAGAACAGGAAAATATATTTTTTTCTATGTTGAAATATTATCTGGTCCATGTAAATTGAAAATTATGTAGTTACAGTTTTGCCACTGGATGATGCTCTTGCATTTTCAGTAAGGCAACAACAAAAAAAAAGTGCTTAAATTATAGTTTACTGTCACCGTAAGTCTGGTCAGAAAAATGACAAATGATGGAATCACAGTGGAAAATTTTGAAAATAGATTTATTTTAGGAGGAAGTATTGGAAGAATATGATCATGAAGAAGAGTAAATTTTATTCTCAAAACAAAGAAGATGGCATGGGGCCCAGGAAAGGTAGATTTAAGCTCAAGAAAGAGAAGTTCAAGCTAGAAGTGGCTCAAATGATCTAAAGAACTACTTAGCCATACTGAATCAAGAGGTTGGAAGTCTACAGGAGAGAGGTATTTAGTGTAAAAAGTTAAAGAAAGTATGTTATATTTGAGAGTTTGGGAAAAATTAAATGAAAGATTCAAGAACAAACTTTAGGAGTTGGCTGGCTATACTTGAGTTCCATCTCTACTGGTTACATCACTGTGTGGCCTTGAACATGCTACTTTATCCCTCTCTGCATCTATTGTTTCAGCTGTAAATTGACTGTAGTAATAGTATCTATCTTTTATAGAGATGTTGTGATGATCACACCACATGTACTGTTATTTATTGCTGTTACAAATTATAGTACTGCAAAGCTTAGTAGCTTTAAACAATGGTAAGCATTGATTATGTCTCAGGATTTCTATGGGTCAAGAAGATACAAAAGGCTTGGCTGGGACACCCAACTCAAGGTTTCAGATGATGTGGCAATCCAGATAATGAGACTATATTGGATTACTCACTGGTTGGTAAGTAAGTTAGTGCTGGCTATTGATAGATGGCCTCAATTCTAATTCATGTCAGCCTCTCCCAAAGATGCTGAGATGTCTTTATGTTGTAGTGGCAGTCCCTCTACCCACCACCCAGAGCAAATGATAGAGAGCAAAAGCTTGACAGAAGCTCTTCTCTTTATGACCTAATCTCAGAATCACATAGCATCCCTTCTGCCCTACTATGCTCAATAGACTAAATCAATCTGTCCAGCCCACATTTGAGGGAAGGAATATCAATGAATTTACACATGTTTAAAAATTATTACATACATAAAGTGCATAGAAAAATCACTGACATAAAATAAGTGACATGAGTGGTACTGTTATTGCCTTTATAAAACAATATACTTATACTGTTCAGCTGCATGATTACTTGTTTATAGAAATAGACTTTTGTGCATTTATATTTTATCCAGTATTTTGAAAAACTGACATTAATTTGAACAACTTGTTCATGGGGCTGTTGAGGGGATTTTTATGAATTCAACCACAATATCGACACATAAAAATAGTCAATTTATTACTTTTAAACCCTTATACATTTTACTTCCATCTGTAGTTTAGCTGTACAGGATAGGACCTCCAGAATGATGTTGGAAAGAAGTGGCGATAATGAGAATTTTTGGTTTGTCCTTGACATTCAAGGACATACAACCACTTGTAGAATCTGCAGGGGATTGGTTCCATGGTTCCCCATGGATACCAAAATCTGCAGATGCTCAAGTCTCTTAAGTAAAATAGTATAGAATTTGTGTATAAACTAAGCTCATCCTGCTGCATATTTTAAATCCTCTCTAGATTACTTATAATAAAAACTCAATACAATGTAAATAGTTGTTATACTGCATTGTTTAGAGAATAATGACAATAAAAAGTCTGTACATGTTCAGTACAGACACAGCTATTGAAGGCCTAACTATTAATACACAGAACACATCAACAGCAATGTATCTTTTTATAAAGTATTTTCAGTCAGAACCTGCTGATACCAAGGGCCCACCATATTTTCAATATTTTAATGGTGATGTTGGCAGGATGCCTTTTACAAATGCTCTTCATCAATTGAGAATGTTTTCTTCTGGACATAGCTCACTAAGAGGTTTTTTAAAAATCATGAATGGATATTAATTTTATATATATTTTTAATGAAGCTGCTGATTTTTCTTCTCTTAGGATCCAAATGTGGTAAATTGTATTTTCCTTTTTCCTTTATTGGATCATCTGAGAGCTAAGTAGAGTTCCATCCTGAGGTTTCTGAGTAAAATAGACCAGAATTCAGGGTCAAAAAGTATACCTTTGGTTATTGATTGCTTATAGCAAATCCCTTTGTAAATGGCAAGTCTTTTCAAGACTTAAATTTTCCTACTATGTTTTTGGTAAAAATATTCTCTCAGTTTTGGCAGACAGAGCTCTTAATAATTAGTTTTCCATAGTACGCTTCACATGCAATAAAATAGTTAATTGACTCTTTCTGTAGAAAACACCAAAAAACACTTATATATAGAGGAATAACATTTTCTTTTTTAAGTTATTTGAAACATTGTGATGAAATACACATCCATCAATTTGCATTCCCAGCAACAGTGTACTAGGGCTCCCCTTTCTTCACATCCTCACAAACCACATGTTTGTTGATTTACTGATGGTAGACATTCTGACCAGCATGAGGTAATACCTCATTGTGGTTTTAATTTGTATTTCTCTGATGATTAGTGATGCTGGGTATCTTTTCATGTTTATTTGCCATTTGTATGTCCTCTTTGGAGAAGTATCTGTTTAGATCCTCTGCCTACATTTTAGTTGGAGTGTGTGTGTGCACATGTGCATGCTGAGTTGTATAAGTTCTTTATAAATTTTGGATGGTGATCCCTTATTGGATATATCACATACGTATAGCTACAGAAAACAGACTTATAGATGTCAGAGGGGAGAGGAGTTGGGAAGCTGGGTAAAAAACTTGCAGAAATTAAGAAGTACTAATTGGTAGTGACAAAGTGGTTTGGGATGTAAAGCACAGGAAATATGGTGAACAGTGCTGTAATAACTATGGATGGTACTAGATGGATACTTGAAATGTCAGGGTGGGGATACTTTGTAAAATATATGGTTGTCTAACCTCTGTGCTGTACACATGGATCTAATACAACATAATGTTGAATGTAAATGGTAATTGAAAAATAAAATTAATAAAAGAAATACACAAACACACATGCACACATTTGAACAAGCAATGGCTGAATTTATGTATAGAAAGAGATTGGCTTCTTATTTAATCTTTCAGTTGATGTATTTCATGATTATTAGTTGTTTTTGCCTTAAGCAGGATGATGTGCCCCCCAGAGAAGCATGCACTTTGCTTTCCCTTAGCGGCCCTGTGAACAAAACAACATCACAGAGCAGAGCCAGGCAGTACCATAGCCTGCATTCAGTAAAGCAGAAACAAAGCCTTATTTATAAGCCCTCCTAGAATAAAAAAAGAAAGAAAGAAACTAGCTTTTCTGTTTTTTTCCTTGGAATTGAGCCCTGTTGACCTTAAAGAGTTTACCTTTCCCCCTTTTTAACACTCAGCAGGTAAGAATTGCTCGTGAGTAGCCAGCTGGAAAAGGAGGATAGTCTCCCCTGAAACGCCTTTCCCTCTCTTCTGGCTGAGCTGGAAGAGGTTCATTCTCTGTCCAGTGGTCAGTATTCTCTGAACATCCGGACTGCTGTCACAGCAGTTGCAGGTGTCAACTCCCAATCAATGTCAAACAAGTTGTTGATTTCATTCACGTTGTATCCTATGTCTCTCCTAGGAAAGTGAGGGTTGTTTAAAGAAGAGGGTGTATGAGAACAGCTGGCTCAGTCTTTGTACATGCTGGCAAGGCATAAAGAGAGGCAAGGTTGGCAAGAGACAGAATTATAATTACTACCATGCTTGGAGTGCCTAGTATATGCCAGGCATTTATAAACATAATTTCATTTATTCTTTTACCACTCCAGGGAGCAAGCACTGTTATCTCTAGTTTACATAGGAGAAGTTGATGCTTAAAGAAGTTAAGGCAATTTTATTTCAGTTAGTGATTGAGCTAGGATAGGAACCCAGGTCTATCCAGCTCTGAAGTCCACACTGCTCCTTGTCTTGTTCATTCCAGACAATACATTTTCATTTTCACTTCCTTTTGCTTGAGTACAGTGCCAATGCCACATATTTAAAAGTATAAGCAAGTTTTAACAGTCAAATAGGATGGCAAAAGAACTAAAATAACCAGTCATATGTGCTTTGAGTAATAGTACATCCAGGATTATGTTGACATGACCGCCCATGCCCCATTTGGGCTGCTATGGTGAGAGTATTTTGCCAGGCATTCCAAATTCAATAGGTTGTGGATTTTAATAAACATTCCCTTTAGGCAAACAAGCAGCACAAAAAAATTTATGGATCACTAAAAACAACATTCTGGTATAAAAGAGCTTTCAGATTTCATAAGTTTGATTGGTTGTCACTGATTTATGATCATGAACAAATTACCAACCAATAACAAGTGTACTAGTTCCAGCAATTTTATTAGCTACAAATGATACCACCTGCATTAAAAATGTTGGAGAAGTAACAGACCTTTCAATAGATACTTGAACAACTGGTTCTTATATTTCCAAATTTATGTTCTTAAAAATTATTCTACTTTTGTTTTTGCAAGCAATTCTTTTTCTACAAATAGTTATGAATCAGGCCTCCTGAAATTCAGAGAACTACACCTTTTATAAAAATGAGATATATAGATAAAATGTAAGTTTAATTTTGTGGACCTTCCTCTGTTCTGAGGAAGATATGAAAAGGAAGGAGAAACTGGTTGTATTCAGAAGGATTCCTCCATGATAGTGTATGGATAAAGATGAGTAAAGTGTTCCTACCTTATTTGGGAGGTAAAAATTGTGAGATACTTAGATATTCCATTTGGAATAACTATATAAATAACCAATTAAAGAAGAAACCTATTATTATACTCATATTTGATACAATAGATTCCCACACTATTTCATATTCATTCCTTTATTGATGTGTTATTCACTGAAATATTATTTTCTCAATAATTATTATTAAAAACTGACAATTTCCCAGGATATAAGCAAGGGAAATTTTTCCTTTTTTGTTAAAGGGTCAGAAAAATGTACAATATATAGAAAACACGAAAAGAATACAGTAGCGTTCCATAAGGGGACAAACTAAGTCTTCTACAAAGTCTAATTGTAAGACTCTAACCTCTCCATTTATTTGTGACTTCATCAATTGATACATAATAAATACTTAGAAAGCATTCAAATAATTCAAATATACTTGGAGGTCTGTCCAGAAGGTATCCAGCCATGTAATATGAAATCTAGAGACATTTATTGAAAAAGATACAAGAAACATTGTAGATAGGTCAATGCCTTAGTCCCTTCAAAGTAGGCACCTTGGGACCTCACACAGTTCTCCTGATAGCTATCAGATGCTCCATCATATTTTCCTGAATCTCACTGACAGTCTGAAATCTCTTCCCTTTTCAAAGGTAATTTTAGTTTTCAGAAAAGCCAGAAGTCACAAGGTTCCAAACCTGCTCTGAATGGGGGGGGATGAGTCACCTGAGTGATTTGATGTTTCACTAAAAACTCTGCACAAGGCACAATGTATAGGCAGGTGTGTTGCTGTGATGAGGTTGCCAATCACCAGTTGTCCTTAGCTGTGGCCTTCTGAATCATCTGAACAGTTTCCATGAAGGAATGTTCAGGCTTAACACAAAATTTGATGCAGATTCATTGCTGTACTGCCTCAGTCATTTTGAATGTGACGACCACACAGTACACATGCTCACTCAATGGTAACTGCCTCCCCCACTGACTAGTACAGTAAAGTACTAGTCATTATTCACACATGTGTGGCCAAGTCCACTCTCCTCGGCTGCCAGGTTACATCGATGTCATGCAAACTGTTCTCATTGTATTAACAATGGCTGGACTTTTCACAAACAGTATGTAAAATAAAAAGTGAAAGTCCCCCCTGATATTTTTTTGCACAACTCTAACAATTTTCATTAAATGCATATCTATTCAGATTTTCTATGCTTATAAACACAAATATTCATAAAGGCTTTATAAAAATGGCATCTTCTTATATATATATTTCTCCTGCTTAATTTTGGGCATTAGAACATCATGTTCCTCTTCCCCTGTTAGTGCAGTTAAATTTACCTGTTATAACAGTTGAAGGGTATTTTGTAATATAAATATGTCACAATAAATTTAACCATTATTCTATCCATGAATATTTGTAGTATTTTCATTTTCCCCTTTATTTGGAGAAACTACCTGTTCCAATCAATATAGTAACTACCTAACTACCATAGGCTTAAAATTTTCTTCTCCCAAATCAACACTGAAGGAAGTATAGAGGGAAGCAGACTCAATTTGTTTAAAAATATGAAACAACCTGAAGAGAATGAGGGTTATTTTGAATGATGGGGGGGGGGGGGAGTTGCTGTACTATGGGGTAAAATGCATCTGTTTGAAGTATGAGAGTCTATGTTTCTAAGAAGCAGATAAATTTTTACCTAATGACACTTCCTGCTCCTTGTACTATTTCTTCTTGGGAGTTTAAAAATGAAGCTGTGACCTAAAAAGTTACTTGGTGAAATGATAGCAAATGAGTAATTAGTTGTGGGATGCTCCGCCTTTAGAAGATCCTGAAGGCTCTTTTCTTCAATTCATGAAGATTCTGAGGTATAACTTTTGCTCTTCCCAACACACATTAAAAGAGAGGGACCTGATAGTCTCACCAGGAATGTGATTTTGTAGGCCAAAATAATAGAACATCTAAAGAGGACATCTATTTAAATGGTGAACGCCAAACTAAAACACATAAACCCTAAAAACTCAGGAGTACAAGAATAGATGGATCACTATTTTTCAGATAAGAGTAGTACCTATACGAAAAGAGATTAAGGGAGATACTAAAAATATAAAACAAAAGGTGAGATTTTCTTCTTTTTTGTGATTGACTATTATTCCATGTGTATCCACTCATTTACTGATGATCAGTTGGGTTGTTTCCAAATCTTGGCTATTGTAAATAATGTTACAATGAACAGAGGGGTACACATATTGTAATTAAGAAAATCTTACATTTTCCAACAGTATGGATGGACCTGAAGATTATTAAACTAAGTGGAATAAGCCAGTCAGAGAAAGACATGTACCATGAATGTAATTTCATCCATGTGTGAAATGTAATGAACGACAACAAAAAGAACCTCCTGATGAACAAAATAGAAACAGAAGCACAGTTACAAGAAACTGATAGCTATTAGAGGGCAGAGGGGTTGGGTTCCTGGGTGAAAGGTGAAGGAATTAAGCCATACACACACACACACACACACACACACACACACACACACACACACACACAAGTATACAGATAACAGTGTAGTGATAGCCAGAGGGAAAGGTGTTTGGGGCATAGGTAGAGGTAGGCAAAAAGGCAATAAATGAAGATGGAAAGAGACTTTATTTGGGCAATAGGTGCACGATACAGTGTGCAGATGCTGTTTTGTTGAGTTGGGCACTTAAAATATGTATGGTTTTATGAACCACTTTGTGAACCAATAAATTCAATTAAAGTACTCTAAAAATAAAGTACAAATATAAAACAAGAATAAAAATCATACAAATGGAAATATTAGGTATAAAAATGTAATAGTTAAATAAAACAACAGTTTAGATAAATAATGAAACAATATACAGTTAAAGAATTAGTTGGAGGATCAGTTTGAGGAACTCTGACAAAAAGCAAGGAACAATGAAGAAAATACAAATGAAGAAGAAAAGTTAAGAGGGATGGTAGATAGAAGAAGTACCAACACCCAGATAATAGATCAGGAGGAGAGAAACTAAAATTAAGCAGTACAAATATTTTCTAAAATAAGAAAAGATGAGAAAGCTTTTAGAGCAAAAGAATAGATCACCTACAAAGAAATAAGAATCAGACTGGTGCCAGAGACTTCTGTACAACAACACTAAATGTAAGAAGACAATGGAGCAATATCTAAAAAGCACTAAAGAAAAACAATTATCAACATGCTTTTATATTTATAAAAATTATTATACAAGTGTAAATGTCTAAAATAAACATGTCAGCACACAATGCCTAAAAATTTTGCTACAAAATGATTCACATTAAAAATGCTTTGGAAAGACGTTCTCAAATAGGCAAGAGAAAGATATTAGAGGAAATGTGATATAAGGAGTCATAAGTCTTGATAGAATTGGTAATTATGTTTTAAATGGTTAGGGAAAAATCAGTGAACGTGAAAAAGTACTTCTATAATAATTTATATTCTAGATAGCATCAACAAGATGGTGAGTGAGTGGGGTATCAAAGGTAATAAGAGCTTGAGAAAGTTTCTGTTGGGAGAACATATGTTAGTTCATGTCAATGTAAAAATCAATAAAGAAGGATAAAAAGCAATAAATACAGAGAGGGTAGAGGAAATTTAAATGAATAAAAGGAGAGTAGAGCTAATTTAAGAAATATTAGCAAACACAACAAATATAAATGAATTAAACTCACCTAAAAGAGATTGTCAGATTGAAGAAACATCCACCTATATGGTATTTAAAAAAACAAAAGGATGCACAAAGACTGAAAGTAAAGCTGTTTTTTAAAAAAGATATATCAGGGGAACTAATTACAGAAAAGCTGGAGTAGCCATATTATTACCAAACCTATAGACTTCAAGACAAAAGGCAGCCAATTTATTAATGAGATATCAGATGGTTATAAGTTGTATATATTTGCCAAAGTAAATTTACACTTGTGAACTCATAAAGTAAATGCTGCACATCTGCTAGCATTTCAGTTAGAGTCATTTGTGGTAGAAAATGGATGGGCCAACTCATTCATAATCATGCTTGCTGGTCTGCATTTACTGGAAGAGAGCAATTACTTTAATTTGTGTGTGTGTCATTTTTGTGTGTGTGAATGCCAGGGATGTGACTCTTTTCTGTATTTAGTCAGTAATACCAGGGCACATAGGAGATCAGATAGTAGTGTTCTGACATATAGGTCTTTATCTGTATCAACATCACACCTAACAACAGAGTTTAAAGTGGCCTCATGAATGTCACAGGATTATATGCCTGGAAAGAATGGTTGACAGAAAGCCTTTAAAAATTCCAATCTGCATTACTAGTAATAATCATTTGATCATGAAGAAGCTTATAGTTCTTCTTGATTGCAGAGGAATCATAGTCATTTCCAAGGTCACTGGTTCAATTCCCAGCCAGGGCAATATAATCAGGTTGCCAACCCAGGTCTCCAGCCAGGTCTATAGCTGGAGGCAGGTTAAAGGCAACCATATGTCGATGTCTCCCTCCCTCTCTGCCTCTATCCCTTCCCCTCTCTCTAAAAATAATAAGTAAAATCTTTAAAAAAAAATAATAGCCATTTCTTCCTCACAGTCCATAGCAACTTAGCACAACTTCTCTTCAATGTCACATTCAGTTCTGTTCTCAGCTATGCTAGTAAAAAAAAACTAGGTATAACTGCCTTCTGCTTGAGGTAGTCAATCACAGCTGGTCAGTCCAGACATAGGATAGTGTGTGATAGGAAAATAGTGTAGAGCCAGTTTAAGCTTTCTAGTATACTTTTGGTTTCTGGAGCATGTGTCTATGCTGTGTCCTTACCACGCCTAACGGTGAGTTTGCTGGAAGGTGTGGAGGCTTGGGATGCAGTGAGGAGGGACCCAGTCCCCCCCCCCCCCCCGACTCCCAGCGACACGGTAGTCTTAGCAGGAGTCCCTGAGTGGTTGAAACCTTGCTCTGCCCAGGGCTGGGCCAAGCTGGGCCTGGGGCTCCAAGTCGCCTGGGAGCAGCCAGCCTCACTCGCAGCTTGCCTTTCCAACTGCAAAGGGCCCCCAGCAGTACTGGCCCTTTTGTTTCCCTGTTACTGGTCACCAGCCACCCTTTTCAAAAGGGAGCTTGATGCTGTCACTCCATTGTGTGACTCCCAGGCCTTGGAGGAGAGTGTCTGAAAACACAGGGCTGCAGAGGTGACCAGGCCAGGGCAGTGCCCAGCCCACCAACCCCACTAGGGCTGCTTTCCACCCTCGTTAGATGCTTGTGTGTCCTTTTTGTGTAGTGTTTTCACTGTCTGTGCTTTCCCATCACATCCCATGTGGTTGTTACCATACCCTTGTGAAATGCACAGGGAAGTGTTCTTCCTTGTTAGAGATGAGGAAATAAATTACTCAGAGGAACACATCTCAGCCTCGCAGTTCGGGGACTGGTAGCTGCCAGCAGTTGGGAAAGGCCTCAGGTTAGGCACCGCTCAGAATCTCCCAGAACCTCCATGCTGAGAGCGAGGGAAACTTCATTTTTGCCCCCTTTGGAACACATGTCCCACACATGCATGAGCAAAATCTGCAGGCCTCCCTGGTGCACGTTGCTAGACATTTCTGAGGGCTGGCATGGGGATGCTTTCCCCCTCTCTGCTGGCATCCTGACGTGGTCAGATACGGGTCTGGTTTCTCGATTCTCCTGCAGTGCTGTCCCCACCACACAAGTAACCATTCCAGTATTGTTGAAACTGCCCCTAGGTCCCGTATCCCCACAAAGGGGAAGCCAAAGCTGCCATCCATGCAGCTCCCCCATGTGTACTTTTCTTAGGCAGTAGACTAGTTAAGAAAATTGTTCCTATGTACTGTATATTTTGTACCTGTTTACACCTCTCATTGATATAACTGGTATTTTGGAAAAATGAGTGAAGAAATGCCCTGTTAAAATAAAACCTAACCAGCACCAAAAAAAGAAAAAAATGTATAGTGACTCTCATAGATAACATAGACTGTTATCAGGGACACTATGACCAGAGTCCATAATATGTGGTATGAATAAAGGTATCCAGGGACAGTGCATCCTATAAAACAATGCACGTAAGAGGTTCCACTGTACCTTGGTGTCTCCAATTTGTTGGCCATGGAGTTTTGGAGAGACTTAGTAAAATTGATTATAGAAGGTAGATGCCAAGATGCCTCCTTGTCTTGATGATGTCCTCAGCAGGATACTTTAGAGTAGAATTCACTTCTTGCTTTTTGCTTTATCACCCATGATATTACTTTTTAGCCCTATGTATTCTGTGTCATCTTAGTCATGCAATAAAAGAGGAACACATGGTTCCTGTACTGTATTTGGTTGATCATATGCTTACAGATGTTCTCACGAAGGTCTTGATAGTAGGAAAGTCAGCTTCATTACTACTGCTGAGAGGGATACTGTGTACAAATTCAAGAAGAAGCTAAGATATGGAGCAGAAGGGGTGTTGTGTCCAGAAAAGTTGTGTCTTCCACTGTCATAGCCATTATTATCACTGAATGCAGACATTTCTTTTTCTGCTTTGATTCCTCTGAGGTGGTTACTGCATTGGATGAGGACAACCTGGACAGAGAGCATGAGAATCTCAGAATTTAATTTCAAATATTTCTTTATTTTGATTATATTTTTAGCATAAAAAAATTTTTAAAGATTTTATTTATTATTTTTAGAGAGAGGGGTAAGGAAAGACAGAGAGGGAGAGAGACATCAATGTATGGTTGCCTTTCACCTGCCTCCAGCTAAGGACATGGCTGGAGACCTGGCTTGCAACCTGATCATGTGCCCTGGCTGGGAATTAAACCAGTGACCTTTGGGTTCACAGGCTGGTGCCTTATCCACTGTGCCACCAGCCAGGGAGCATAAATTTTTTTATTTTTAAAAAGCTTTATGGTATGTTTTCCATTACCATTTAGCCCCCTTCCATCCTCTCTCCACCACCCCCTGCTATTACCACACTTTGTCTACGTCTGTGAGTCCTTTTCCCTTTTTGCTCAACCCCTCCAACTCCTAACCTCCCCCACCAAGCTGTCATCCTGCACTCTATGAGTCTGTCTCTAAAGGGTGCATGTGATCAATTGGCAATAACTTTGCATCTCCTTATTTCATGTGCTTCTTATTAATTTTGAAAAACTATGTTTCTAAGGTTATGATTTAACATTATTGTTTCAGATATAAAGTACTAAATTCTGAGAGCAACCATCACATTGAAGGAATACAATGTTAAGTTAATAAATTCTGGATTGCATGCAGGGCAAACTGCTAAGGAAATTGTGGACTTCAATAACATCCCTTTATGTACAGTTTACAATGTGAAGAAGGTGTATGATGCTGATCCTGATGTCACCACATTAACAGGAAAAATGCATAAGGTACACAAGGATCGCACAAGTCCAGATAATTGTATACAGGATCCAGGAGATTATCAATGAAGATCCAGGATGTTTTACTTTGATGTTTTGAGAGAAGTAGTTGTACCATGGATGGAGCAATCCACAAATGGATATCATTTTATCTTCCAACAAGATGGTGCACCATCACAGAATGCAAAAAAGGTACAAGAATTTCTCAGTGCCAATGTTCCTGAATTCTGGTCAAAGGAAATCCGGCCACCTAGTTCATTAGATACAAATCCTTTAGACTATTATTTATGGAGCATTTGTGAGAGAGAAGTTAATAAACAACCTCATTCCAATAAAGAGGCTATTAAAGCTAAGACTGAAAACATGATGTCCATGGATGAAGAAAAGTTAATTAAAGTGTACTCAAGATTCTGAAGTTGAATCGAGTCTGTTATTGCAGCAAATGGAGACTTTTTGAGCAATTAAAAAAATAATGACTATGTTTATGTATTTACATATAAGAATAAATTTATTTTAAAATATAACTTTTGTGGTATGTTGTTTATTTTACTAAAATTTTGTTAATTCATTGTGCACATCCTGTATTAGGAAGAAGTATAATTGTCTTTATTTGCAGAGGACACAATATTGTACATAGAGAACTACAAGGATTCCACCAAGAAACTATTGGAACTGAGAAATGAATTCTGCAAAGTAGCAGGATACAAAATTAATATCCAGAAATAAGTTGCATTTTATATGCTAATAATGAGCTAACAGAAAGGGATATTAAGAAAACAATTCCATTTGTTTCACAATCACAATTGCTTCAAAAAGAATAAAATATCTTGAAATGAGCATAACCAAGAACGTAATAGACCTGTCATCAGAAAATTATAAGGTACATAAGAAAGAAATTGAAGAAGATACAAATAAGTGAAAGCACATACCATGTCATGGATAGGAGGAATAAACATTAGTAAAATGTCAATATTACCCAAAGCAATCTATAGATTCAATGCAATTCCTATCAAGATTCCAATTATGTATTTCAAAGGACTAGAACAAATATTTCAAAAATTTATATGGATGGCCCTGACTGGTGGTGCAGTGGATAAGGTGCCAGCCTGTGAACCCAAAGGTTTCTGGTTCCATTCTCCAGCCAGGGCACATAAACAGGTTGCAAGCCAGGTCTCCAGCCAGATCTGTAGTTGGAGGCAGGTGGAAGGCAACCATACATTGATGTTTCTCTCCCTCTCTACCTCTCTCTCTTCCTCTCTCTCTAAAAATAATAAATAAAATCTTAAAAAAAATTTATATGGAACCACAAAAGGCTCCACATAGCAACACTGATCCTGAGAAGGAAGAACAAAGTTGGAGGAATCATGTTACTTAATATCAGACTATACTGTAAAGCCATAATAATCAAAGTATCATGGTACAGGCATAAAACAGACACATAGTTCAACAGGACAGGATGGAGAGCCCAGATATAAACCCATGTCTTTAAAGTCTATAAATATTGCAATTAATATTGCAATGGGCTAAGGATAGTTTATTCAATAAATGGTGTTGGGAAAACTGGACAGATACATGTAGAAAAATGAAACTAGACCACCTTCTTATGCCACACAGCAGAATAAATTAAAAATGGATTGACTTAAATGTTAGACCCAAAACCATAAAAATTCTAGAAGAAAACATAGGCAGCAAAATCTTGGACATTGCTCTGAACAATATTTTATCAGACATATCTCCCCAGCAAGTGGAACCAAAGAAAAATATTAACAAATGAGACTATAGCAAACTAAAAGTTTTTTGCCCAGCAAAAGAAAATATCAACAAAATAAAAAGACAATTCACAGAATGGGAGACCATATTTGTTGATACATCTGATAAGGGATTAATATCTAAAAGTTATAAAGAATTTACAAAACTCAACACACACACACATACACACACACTTAAATAATGTGCAAAGGACTTGAATAGACACTTCTCCAAATCTCCAAAAAGGACATACAGAAGGCCAATAGACATATGCAAAGGTGCTCAATGTCACTAATCATTGAGGAAATGCCAATTAAAATTATGAGATACCATTTCACACCTCTTAGAATGGCTGTCATCAATAAATCAACAAACAGGTGCTGGTGAGACTGTGGAGAAAGGGGAACCATTCTGCACTGTTGGTGGAAATGCAAATTGGTGTAGCCACTGTGGAAAGCAGTACAGAGATACTTCAAAAAATTAAAAATAGATTTGCCTTTTGACCCTGTGATCCCACTTCTGGGAATATATCTGAAGGTAGCCAAAACACTAACTTGAAAGAACATAAGCACCCCTGTATTCATTGTAGCGTTATTTACAATTGACAAGATATGGCTGTAGCCCAAGTGTCCATCAGTAGATGAGTGGATAAAACAGCTATGGGATGTTTACACAATGGAACATTACTTGGCTGTAAAAAAAAAAAAAAGAAATTTATCCTTTGTAACAGCATGGATGGACCTGCAGAACATGATGCTAAGTGAAACAAGCCAGTCAGAGAAAGACAAATACTATATGATTTCACTCATATGTAGAATCTAATGAACATATCAAAATACTTCAAGCAAACACTGAAAGGTTGCATAAAATATATTATTACTGAAAATAGGTGTTATGTACTTTAGAGTTAGGAAGCATGTGTATATTCGTAGTGTCTCCTTCCAGCTATATTTTAATGTCCTGGCACATGATAAATACTTAAAATGTGTTTGCTAATTTACTGATAAATATCTTCATTATAGTGAATAATCATTTACACATTGGCAGGCTATATAACTGTGTCATTAAGCTTTCTCTTGCCCTGGCTGGTGTGGCTCAGTGAACTGAGTGCTGGCCTGTGAACCAAAAGGTTGCTGATTCAATTCCCAGTCAGGTTACATGCCTGGGCTGTGGGTCAGGTTTCCAGTTGGGCATATGTGACAGGCAACTGACCTATGTACTCTCTAGCATGTTATTTCTCTCCCTCTCTTTCCTTCTCTCCAAAAATAAATAAATAGAGTCTTAAAAAAAGTTTATCTCCAAGTTATTATTAAAATGCACTGATTAAAAAATAAAAGTATTATTACAAGAAAATGTTCAAACCACTCATGCTTCCATTCATGTTTAAAGCTCAGTGGATTTTCAATATTAATTAATTATGAAAATATTTAGTTCTGACTACTGACAAGTATCCTGGTATTAATCAATTCATACAAACATTAGCATATGTGGATTTTAGAAATCTGCCAAATAGTAAAGTGTTGAAACAAATTACATGTTTTTTATTGTTTTATTTCTTTTTCTTCTTTAAATAACAAACATCCATGATTAACACAGTTGAAGAATAGCCTTTAATTGTAAGCTATAAACAAGATGTAATCACTGAATAACTGATTATATACGTATATGTGGCTTTATTTTATTAGGCTATATCCGGTCATGGAAGTAATCTCTGGTCCAGGTACACAGTGTCTAAAGAAATTTAATACATGCATGTCTCTTTGTACTCCCTTTCTGTTTGTTTACATTTCTTAGGTATGTTTTATAGGAGCCCTCCCAGAGCATTTGCTAATAGCAAAGGTTTATATTTTCTTAGTCTAGTGAAAGACTAGCACAAGAAAGAAGTGAGGAGAGAGTGGACAAAGAGAAATCAGAAAATATGCTCAGATTTATTATAATTGAATCTTCACATTTATAGTTATGACCAACTACCTAAGCCACCCATGGTCTTCCAACTGCCTCCCCACATGTATTTGTCTAACCTTTGCATAGCAGCCAAGGTAATATTTTAAAAAGATGAATCAGCTCATATTTCTTACCCATTTAAATACTTTCAAAGGCTTCTCCTTATTCAGAGAATAAGAATCCAATGCCATAGTGGGACCTATAAGATCTGGTACAGTCTTGTCAGTGACCTGGGATTCTATCTCAGCGAGGGCCACACCTCACAGTGCTTCAGGTGTTATCTCCTGGCCTAGCACAGGACAAGCCAGACTTTACTGCCTTAAGCTTTCACAGTCATTGCTCCCTCTTCTGAGACAATTCTATTGTCAGATCTTTGTGTGACTTACCTCTTCTAGGTGTCCAGGTCTCACTTTGAATGTCACATCCACAGAACTTGATTCAACACATAAGATGTCTCTTCTGTTCCAACCCTCTTTGTTCTTTCAGCCAACTTTGTGGGGTTTTTTGTTTTCTTTTTTTTAGCAATAATCACTTTCCAATATTATCTTATTTGTGTGTTTATTTTCTCCAATCCCCTATTCCACTAAAATATAAGTTTTATAAGGACTGAGGTCTGGACCAATGTCAAGCACAGAGTAGGTGCTTAATAACCTTGATTGAAGGTATGAATTGTGAACCATTCTAAACACAATTTAAAAGGTTGGCATAGTGTTCAAGTTTAGATTAACGAATGAGATTTCTCAGAACAATTCCTTTTTCTTCAGGACTAATGGATGATTGTGCTTCCCAATGGATGGTATTTGGATAGTAAAGAATTCGGTGTGCAGCCTAGGATTAGGCTGGCCTGGCAGAGGGTGGCGGGGTTATTCTTTGAGTGTTTAGAGAAGATGACCTCTGAGGCAGAAGCCTGGCATTCTTCAAAAATTGTGTAGCTTTAGTACCGTATATTGTTTTCATTTGTACCCTAACCCTATAGAAATAAGATAATTAAAACAGGGGGAATGATAGGAGAATTTAGGTGTTAAGAGTTTAGCCTTAATTGATAGGCTTAAGTGACTAATGCTTGTGGAAAGCTATTATTCCAAAATTGTGAAGCTCTTGAATACAGACTCCTTTCCTTTATCACCAAACTTTTGCCTCTGGAATTTTGCCTAGAAGATGGGGAAGGCAGCAGAATTCCAATTACTGTTTGTTAACCTGGCTTTTTGCGCCTGACAGTTTTTCCTAAGCATAATATATTCAGACTTCATGTTGTAGCATATATTAGCACTTCATTCCTTTCTATGGCTGAAAAATATTCCATTGTATGGCTACACTACATTGTGTTTATCCATTGCCAGTTGATAAAAATTTAGGTTGTCTCCATTTTTTTTTTTGGCTATAATGAAAAATTATGTACAGGTTTTTGTTTGAATACTTGTTTTTAGTTTTTTTTTGGAGTCCAACCAGTTGGAATTGCTGGGTTATATAGAAATTTTATGTTTAATTTTTTAACAAACTGCCTATTTTCCACAATGGCTGTATCAGTTTATACTCCTACCAGTAATATAGAATGAAGATTCCAATTTCTCTTCATTCTCACTAATACCTGTATTTTCCCATATCATTATTAACATTATTATTATTAATCTTACTAGTGGGTACAAAGTTGTCTTTTATTGTATTTTTGATTTGCACTTGCCCAATGATTAATGATATTGAGCATCATTTCATGTCCTGATAGGTTCTTTATGTATTTTTTTTTTTTTTTGGAAAAATGTCTATTTACATTTCTTTGCCCATTTTTAATTGGATTGTCTTTTTATTGTTGAGTTGTAAGAATTCTTTATATATTATGAATACTAGACTCTTTATCAAATATGATTGACAAATATTTTCTCCCATTCTATGAGCTATTTTGTTCTTTTTATACACAAGCTTTTAATTTTGGTGAAGTTAAATTTGTATATTTTTCTTTTGCCATTTGTATTTTTGTTGTCACAGCTAATAATTCATTGCTAAATCCAAGGTCATTAAGATTTACTCCACTGCTTTCTTCTAAGAGTATTAAGGACTTTGCTCTTATAGCTAACTAAGTCTTTGATTGATTTTGAGTGAAGTTTTGTATATGGTACAAGCTGAAGGTCCAATATTATTTTGCATGTGGTTATCCAGTTGTTTCAGAATCATATGTCGAAAAAAAAATTCTTTCCCTTAGTGAATGGTCTTGGCATGCTTATCAAAAATTAATTGACCATAGATTTATGAATTTATTTCTGGACTCTTAATTCTATTCCATTGGTCTATATTTTTATTTTTGCCAATACTACATTGTTTTGATTTTTGTAGCTCTACAGCAAGTTTTGAAATCAGGAAGTGTGAGTCCTTTCAATTTGTTCTTCTTTTTCAAAATTGTTTTGGCTATCAGGGTTCCCTTGCTATTCAATATAGATTTTAGAATCAGCTTGTCCACTTCAGCAATCAATCAATCAATTAATCAATGGCATTTTGATAGGGATTGCATAGAATCTATAAATCATTTTGGGGAGTATTGCCTTTCAAGCCATTAAAACAGGATATCTTTACATTTATTTAAGATTTCTTTAATTCATTTCTTATACTAATTATCTCATTACCTTGCCTTTTCTGCCAAGCTTTTCAGTTTTTCTATTGTTTGCTCTGTTATCCCTTGCCCCAGGTAACAGCTGCTAATTCATTTGCCTTTTAAAAGGTTTGATAAATGCCCCCAGAGGAGCTCTCTTGGATTGTTCAGATTTAGGCAAAATAAACGCAAGCCCTTTGAGCTTGTCCTGCAGAGTCACCTGACAGGTCAAAACAAAGCTACAAGCCTTGGAGAATAAGTTCTGTTCTGCTTTTTCTAGTACCAGGAACCTATACCAGGAATGCAGCTTGTTGTCTTCAAGGCTGCCTTTGAGCTGGGGTGTGAGTGAGGAATGGGGACAGAGTAACTTAAAAGGCCATTAAGCTTTCTTACAGAGAATCAGATGATTTTTTTATTATTATTAAGCATTCAGGTAGTTGCTGTAAACTTTTGGTAAGTTTCTAGAGTTCCAACAAAACTGATTCAGATAGTTCTTGCCAGTTTATTTACTGCTTTTGTAGAGGGACAAGTGTTTAGGGTTACCTACTCCACCATTTTCCCTGATATCATTCAGAGCCTAGGTTTTGGTTAAGGTAGCAAACAAGCCCCACATTTTAGTGGATCTACACCACAAAGGCTTATTTCTTGCTCATGATTCATGTTTATGTGCATAAACTGGGGCTTTGCTTCACATCTAGTTTAAGAATCAGCAGGACAGAACAGCCAGAATCTCAAGGGGTGCCAAGAGCTATGCCCGAGGGAAAGGAAGAGGGTCAAATTACCCACTGACTCTTAAAACTCCATCTGGAAAAGAATCATTGATCTTTTCTTTAACTAAAGCAATTCACATGGGGGCAGGAGAACACACTCTTACCAGGTAAATAGAGGGAACTGAATATTTGGAGCAGCATTGATTGTGCAAAGAGATTTGAGGAGACTCCAATTAAGTGTATAGTTAAGAGTATTTTTATTAAATAGTCTTAAGCCTCACAGTAAATGATAAGGTAATTACCTGTGAGTATAGGAGGTGAAGAACAAGGTGGTGGTGGGGCGGGGCTGAGAGTATGTAAAACATTTGGAACAGTTATTATATATAGATAATTCAATACAGTGGTAATATAAAAATAAAAGGAGGTTGCAAACCAGGTCTCCAGTCAGGTCTGTGGCTGGAGGCAGGTGAAACGCAACCATACATTGATGTCTGTCTCCCTCTCTGACTCTCTCCCTTCCCCTCTTTCTAAAAATAATGAAATAAAATCTTTAAAAAAAAAAAAATAATAAAATAAAATAAAAATAAAAATAAAAAAAAAATAAAATAAAAGGAATTGTTGACCAATGCTGAAGGCCCATCTGAAGTTATCTATGTATTCACAATTCACCTAATCACTGTGAGATAGTCTCCAGCAATGCTTCATGGCTCAAGAGAAATGAAATATAGGATGACCAACAGTATAACATACCACTAAAACAGAAGTAAAGACCATGCTTGAATTTGAATAATTGTGCTAATTTGAGATGCATTTTCTTTTCTTCCCACTAGTTCACATAACATTTTGGATAGGTCAACCTCATTTATTCTACTTTGAATAAATTCTAATGTAATGAGGTAAAACTTATGAAGAAAGACTTGCCTGTCGCTTGGCTGGACAATCTGCCCATGAAAAGCTATTGACAAGATATTCTTGGCCTTCAACAAGAATATTTAAAATATTTTTTAACTTAAAAATGCATTTGTGACAGCTTCTATTATTTCACCTTTAGAAGTTTGTGAGAGGGTAGGGAAACAAAGGAATAATAAAAGAAATAATTATTTGTGGATAAAGAGAAAAATACAAGAAATATAAACTAGGTGATTTGTACTCTCTATTTGCAATGGGGATAAAAAAAGACAACTCTCCTTTGAAACTATTGAATCTGGACCCAGGAAGGGCTGCCCTAGTGATTGACAACCCTGGGAAAATTCTGAGTGGTTGACTGTTATAAGTTGGAGGAACATTCTGGCCCATTAATAATAAAACCAAAACCTAAAGTACACAAGACAGATAGCTACTTAACACCTTATCTGCAGTGCAACCCTTGATATGACCAATATAAAAACATTAAGAAAAAAGAAAGTACAGTGTTATAGTCCTATAAAATCACCAGCCTTGTCCATGTATCTGCATACCTTCTTAGCTTTATCTATTAGGTAAATCTATGAATAAGAACAAGACAATTGAAAGCATAACTGCTTTCCTAAATGACTTTTAAGAGGGCTATATAGCAAGTTTCTAGTACTTCTAGTGGAGATGCATTAAAAATAAGTTGACGGTTTTAGATTCCATTCCACAGACAGGCTGTTTATTAATTTGGTGACCATTTGTTAAGCCATACTGGGGAAAAGAGCCACATTAGTCATACATAGGGAGTAATGAATGGTGACTATCCTTATGAACACTATAATAAAGCAAAGGGTAAAGCAATAGTTGTAAATCTCCAAAGCTAGAAAGAATATAAGAACCACAAATAAAGCAGAAAAAAATGCCAAAGAAGTTTCAGATAGAACAATGCTCATCTTAATTGGGTTCATGGGCAGGAGTTCACAAATAACATGAGGTCTAACTAAGACACAGAGGCAAACACAGGAGCTTGACAAATTGAGGGGTCAGATCAAGGTCCCAGTGGCCAAACTAAGCAATGGAGAAATAATCAGCCTGACAGACACATAGTTTAAAATGATGATGATAAAGAAGCTCACAGTCTTGACAGACTTGCTAAAATACAGCAAAAGTAGAAGGGAAGAAGTGAAGACTAGGCTAAGTGAAACCAAGGAAAATCCACCCAAAAACAATGGTGAAGGGAAGGAAAACAAGGTTTAAATCAACAATTTGGAACATAAGGAAGAAATAAATGGTTAACCACTATAGAAAGAGGAAACAAGAATTGAAAAAAATCAAGGAGAGGCTTAGGAATCTCTGGGATGACTTTAAACATGTCAACAGCTGAATCATAAGGGTGCCAGAAGGAGAAAAAGAAGAGCAAGAAATTTAAAATTTGTGTGAAAAGATAATGAAGGAAAACTTCCCAAATTTACTGAAGGAAATAGACATACAAGTTTAGGAAGCACAGAGTTCAAAATAAGCTAGTTCCAAATTGGACCACATCAAGACACATCGTAATTAAAATGCCAAAGGTTAAAGATAGAGAGATAATCTTTAAAAAACAGCAAGAGAAAGCAAGAGAGTCACCTACAAAGGGGTTCCCAGCAGATTTCTCAAAAGAAACTTACAGGCAAGGAGGGACTGACAAGAAGTACTCCAAATCATGGAAAATGAGGGCCTACAACCAAGATTATGTTATCCAGTCAAGCCATCATTTAGAATGGAAGGGCAGATAAAGTGCATTCCAGACAAGGTGAAGCTAAAGGAGTTCATCATCACCAAGCCATTACTATATGAAATGTTAAATGAACTTATTTGAGAAAAAGAGGATCAAAATTATGAACATTAAAAAGACAATTCACAACTATCAACAACAGAGCCAAAAAGATAAAAATAAAAACAAAAATTAAGTAAACAACCAGGATAGAATCAGAGTTATAGGTATGGGGATCATTGAGAGGGTTATCAATTGGGAAGAGGAAGGGGGTGAAGTGGGGAAATGGCAGGGATTAGGAAACATAATTGGTAGGTACAAGACAGACAGTGGGAAGTTAAGAAGAATATAAGAAAGGGTGAAATCAGAGAAGTTATATGCACAACCCATGGACATGAACTAAGAGGTAGAGTGGTAATAGAGTTCTTGGGCAGAGGGAAGTACAGAGAAAAGAATTTGGGACAACTGTGACAGAATAATCAATAAAATATACTTAAAATAATTTTAAAAAGAAAATAAATGACATGGACACAGATAAAGGAAGATGAGGTGTATTCTGGAAACAGCATACCAGTTTAGCTATAGAAGAGAATGCTATGAAACTACAGGAGAAAAGCTTAAGAAAAAGCTTATGGGAGTTAGGTTATGCAGAGCCCAGAATACTAGAATATAGAAGAATATGAACATATATGCATAACCCATAGACATAGATAATAGTATGATAATAGCCTGAGAAAGTGGGAGAGGAAGGGGGTGAGAGCTGGGTGGAAGTGAGCAAAGGGGGAAAAAATGGGGACAGCTGTAATAATGTAAACAATAAAAAATAAGGTAAATTCAATAGGCGAAATCAAAGAGCTTTATTTGCTTGACAATGGAAAGACACTCAGGATAGAATTCTTCCATGATATGATTAAAACTGTGTTTAAGGAAAATATCACTGATTGTCATATGAGATAACCTAGAGTGGGTGAAGACTGGAGGTCAAGGTAAATAGTTAGAAGGCTTTTGCAAAAGCCCAGGTAAGATATAAAGACATGAATGGGTATAGTGAGAAATGGAATGAAAGCAGCACTGTAAGTAAGTAGCAAGACTTGGCAGGTGATTGGATGTAGGGAAAGGGAAGGAGTAAAATTGACTTTGATAGCTTGAGGTGAGTAACAGCTTTCAATGGTATCATTAATAAAAATAGAGGTATCAAAAGCACAAAGGACCAGTTGGGAGGAGCTACTGGTCTCTAACCCTAGATATATTGGGCAAGTTATCTAAATTCTCTGGATCTCCTTAAACTTCTCCTGTAAATTAAAAGTTGGGGTTAATTAAATAATTAATAGTGATCCATATGACAATATGAGTTGGTTTGGGGTAGTGCTGGAGAAGGATGAGTTCATTTTATAGTATCTTGAATTTGAGATACTTGTGGAGTGTTCATTGGATATGCCTCCATAAATATAAAACTCAGGGTTTGGAATTATAAAACATGAAAGTGCAATTACTTAAAATGTATTCAAGACTATTCAAATCCTATTTTAATTTGTATGAAATGTTGTGGAAAACTACCCTTTGGCAGAAATTGTGTACATCTGGGTTGTACCCAAAAGTGTATTTCTTTTGGAAAAAAAAGATGCAAATGTGTTAAATTATGTTTGAGTTAAAAGCAGGTGAAAAAGTATCTTTTACTATTGTTAAAGGGTCTAAAATTTCTTTCAGTGCATTGCTTATAATGAGGGTTTAAAAGTTGAAGCTTTATAAGTGTCAAGTTATCACTGAGGAATTTATTACTTATTTATAAAGTCATTGTTACTATTGAAAACAATCTACCATTGAAAACAATCCTGTACAGAAAGCAAGATCATTTTCATAAAACTGCCTCAAGTGGAACAATAGAAGCTCAATTTCTTTGAACTTTACTGAGGTGAATGGATCAGCAGACAGGGAGGAGTAATAAAAGGGACATGACTAGGGAAACATGATAAAACTGAAAAAATATATTTTTCCTTTTCACTCCCCTCTATGTTTATTCAAGAGGAAATTAAAGGCAACAACTTAAATTTGCTCAGTGTTTAGGTTCCAGACATAAATACAGAGAGGCCAAGAACTGTGAAAAATGAAGTTTCTTTTTCACCATGGTATACATTCTTCAGCAATTCATTTAATAGTCTAACATGCTTTATAGAAAATCATGTGAAATATGAGGAGCATAAGTCTAACACTTTACTTATTTGTATTTACATGTAGAAGAATAATTTGCATATATGTATCTTTAGGTTAGTGTGTGAGTGTAGGGATTTAATTTGAAAATTCCATTCTTTCACAGATGTCATGGTAGAGAGACTGGTCAGTCTCCTCTTCAAACTACAAATTACATATGTGAAAAGTTCACATAACTCTGGTTGGGAATGCAGGCAGTGGACAGTCCATACAGATGAACTATGGAGAGAGTCACAAGGCCTGTTCATATGTTGGTCTAATGAATAACAATCTAATTTGTATTTTACTTTTGCCTCTTTGTGGTAGATAGGCAGCCTCTCATATTACCCTCAATGATCTTCACATTGCCTGGCATTTATGACCTTGCCATAAATCCCCTCTCCCTTGAGTATAGGCTGGCTACTTCATCTAACAAATAGAATATCACATAAGTGATGAAAGATTAGGTTACCCCTCCAGCCCTTTCTCAAGGATACCAGCTGTCATGCTGTGAGCTCTCCAAGAAGAGGGCTATGCAGCAAGGAACTGTTATCTCCAGCCAACAGCCAGCAACAACCTGATACCAGCCAACAGCCATGTGAGTGAGACTGGGGGTAGGTCCTCTCCCAGGGGGTCCCTGAAATGACAGCAGCTACTGCTGATACCTTAATTGCAGCCCTGAGATGCTTTGAGCAAGATATATCCAGTTCAATAATTCCTGGAATCCTCTGGTTTATGGAAACAGTGATATAGTAAATGTGCATTGTTTTAAACCACTAAATTTTGGGATAAATTTTTTACATAGAAATAAAATCTAAAACAATCTTTGTATCACAAAAGACTGATTAATTGAGCAACAGTAAGTCAGAAATAGATTGTTTAAAGTCAACTATGAGGCCCTGGCTGGTGTGGCTTAGTGAACTGATGCTGGCCTGTGAACTCGAAGATCATTGGTTTGATTCCCAGCCAGGGCACATAACCAGGTTGCAAGCCAGGTCTCCAGCTAGGTCTGTAGCTGGAGGTAGGTGAAATGCAACCATACACTGATGTTTCTCTCCCTTTCTTCCTCCCTTCCTGCCCTTCTCTCTAAAAATAATGAATAAAATCTTTAAAAAAAATAAAATAAATTCAACTATGTTTCTGGAAGACCGTATGGTTTATCTCCATCTCAAATGAGAAATAAACTTGGTGATGTGGATCTTTTCCTTTATAGAGTAGACATTATAGAAATTACTTCTTCTGATACTCAAATTTGATAATGTCTGTTCTGGCTCCTTAAGAGACATGATCATTAGGAGACATAAGATCATTCAGAATAATGCATACTGTGCCATTTATTCTTGCATTCCTTCCTTATTGTTTTAACCAACTAAATATACAATATGACACCAAATACAGATGGATGATATTGTATGTATTATTTGTGTGCATCAGAAATCTCTTTGCTAATATTAAGATGCTGTTATACTACCAATCTAGTATACTACATACTAATCTTCTATAAGTAAATATACTATATATACTAATACTAATGTTCTACTCAGCATACCTCTTCTACTTTGACATCATTATCCTGGCTTAAGTTGTTAGCTGGTGACATGAATAGCCAAGACTTTATAAATTTCATTTTTATAAAATCCTATTAGATTCTCCTGTTTTCTTCAGGCAAAGTATTTGAAGTCCTCAGCATTCTCTTATTAGCTTCATGCCAGGCCATCTTATATTGAATTATATATTTAGTTTATTATATGTAACTGCCCCTATGTCAGACTACACTCAAGGCAGAACATATAAACATTCTTGTTTATATCCAAGCCCAGGCTCAGCATGGCACAGTGTGGGCACTCTAGATTCCTATGTTGAACAAAAGACAAAAATATAAATGAAGAGGACTTTTCCTCTTTCCTCTTGTACATCAATATGTCAAGAGAACTTTAGATTTTATATATACTGATGTAATGTACCTACTGGCAATCTAGTGCATGGAAGACATACTGGGTGTCTAGCATGTCCATAACTATGATAGGTAATGTAAAAATTTACAGAAAGCCAAACAATGAGGGCTCTACCTTCAAATAGCCTGCCATCTAATTAGTAACTTTGATATCCTAATTGAAAAACCAACAGGTCTTGATTTTTTCATTTAGGTACCTAATAGGGTATGGTATGACCAAACAAATAATTACGCTATCTCTTAGTAAAAGAGGTTTTGCTACCTTTAAAAAAAAAAAAAAAAAAAAAAAAAAAAAGCAGTGATTTTTTTCATATGTGCTTCTTTCATTTTCTTCTGGTAAAAAGTTCCAGTCAACATACAAAACCTCTTTGAAGAAAAAAATGAAATTTATGTAGAAATTTACTTAATCCTAAGTGATGGGAGACAAAAAACTCTTTCACCTAACTCAAACCACATAAAGGACTTTCAGAAACATTTGAGCATTCCTGGGCTCTGTTCCCTCCACATATCCTACTAGCCAGACAAGGAAGTAGCTCTTTCCCTATGTGAAATCTCTTCTGTTGGACAATTAGTTCCATGTCTTGGGATCTCATTTCCTAAGGTTCTGCCAGTGACCTTCTCTTAAAAACCATTAATTCTTATGAGACTCTGGCCAGGTTAAGTTTGGTCTGGCTACTAGACAAGGGTGATCCTGGGCATTCCTGCATAGCCTGAAGCAGTATTACACATCACCCTGGAGTCAGAACATTTTTGGCCTTCTAATGACTGGCTCAGGAAGGTAATAGGACTGGATGAAGCCACGCTGTGTAAGTTGTAACTCTATAATCACAGTTGTGTATTAAAAAAATTTTTAATAAAAGGATTTGGCTTTGGGGTGGCAGACAGAAGTGGTAAGCCCTTCCAGAGAGTTCTTGTGACCCTTGCCAGGGTTATTTATACTCGATGAAATGGTTCCTTGAGCCCTGCCCAATGACTGGTTCCCCACCTATACACCCAAACCCCATCTAAAATCCAATCAAACCACAACACCTATGTCTCTGCCCTCTTCTCCTCAACAGTTGGAGTTTTATAAGGTTACCTTGGAACTCCTCTGGTCTTTCCCTTAGAACAGATCAGCACTTGTTGACTAAAGCTGGTACTTTGTTCCAAGGCAAAGAAAAGATCAAGAAAAGTGAGAAGCATCTTACTTACTTTTTACTATCAGCTAAATACCTCTATTTTTCTTCATTTATCTTTCAATATGTCTATCTATCTAACTGAGGAAAAACACTTTCTGAAAGGTATACGTTTGCCATATACTGGGGGCTATAGCCTTCTGTTCTTCATTGGTAGAATGGGAATTTAAAGGAAAATAGTGAGAGACTAAGACAGGAAGCAATGATGATGAATGAAATAAAAAAGGAGTAAGTGGTGACTTTAAGAAGAATCATGCACCTTTTGTTTTTATATAGCTATTGGAAAGGAGCATTTCCTGACTATTCTGGGTAAAAATGGAAAAGACACTTTCACATATGTGGACACTATATTTAACCTAGTTAATTTTCACTGAGTATAATGCAGGCTTTTGAGAGGCACTGAAGGAAAGGATCAGCTCTTGTTTTCCCTGAGACTTTGATTCTCTCTGTGGTAGCAGATTCACAAATCCACCACAGTTCACTCTGTTATCACCTGGGAATGAGCTGGATTTCTGGGTATTCTCTTAATAGGGATGGTCTAGAGTGAGACTCCTAGGCTACTCTGGAGTTAGGGTCATGTCTGCAGAGTGCTCCAGGATTGTAGTGACCTCGGTGATGTTGGTGCCATGCTGTTCTCCCTACCATCTCTTTATTTTATGTCTCAGTCTGGGCAGAGATCCTGGGGAAGCCCATTTAAATGTCTTTCTGAACTCTTAAAATGCTTAATTTCTAGAGGAGAAGCATTTGCTTACTCTGTGACTTAGGGAGAAACCATCCTTTACTGCCTTTACAACTACTACTGCTGCTGTTGATACCATTTATTCCGTAACAGCTTTAATGAATATGGTTGTAAAGAGAACAAAGATCAACATTCTTGTCTCTTTTCACACATCAGAGAACTGAGGCTCTAAGAAAATAAGTAGTTTACTTGCCAAAATTGTTAACTAGCTAGTAAGAGATAGAACCAAAGTTTGAGCCCTGGTCTTTCCTTGCTGAAAATGGATGCTTTCATATTTTTACTCTAAATTATAAATTATATATAAACTATTAATGACCAACATAGAATTTAAAAATTCATATTTTTGATAACTTGAAGTTTCTTAAATTATATATTATATATATATATATATATATATATATATATATATATATATATCTCAACTCATCAAATGTATTTTGCCAGGAATATGACAGGTTATATTTTAACACTGGAGTTAAAACAACACAAGAAATTCAGTTCCTGATCTTATGGTTTTATATTGTTAATTTTTGACTCCTATCAAGGGCAGAGAGAAAATAAACAAAAAATCTATTCAGGTCATGAATAATTTAATGAAAAAACAAACAAACAAAGTCATAGATAATGAGAGGAATAGGGGAGGTTAGTGTTACTATAGAATAGGGTTGAAAAGAATACCTTAACAGTAACATAACCTTTGAAGAGAGACTTGAGGGAAACAATTGATATGCCATGTGGGTATCTGGTAGAGGAGTAGGTCAGTGCAGGGAACCCCAAGTACAAAGGCTGTAATGTGGAACCACCTTGATGTGTTCTCAAACTTGCAAGGAAATAAGTCTAAAGGAGCAGAGGGAGAGGCACTTAGCAGCTGGGAGGGAGAGGAGAGAGGAGGAGGATGTAATTGGACATGGGTTAGAGAGGCAGCAGAGAGCCAGATCATGTTGGGCTTAGATGGTTGTGGACATGACAAAGGGCCTGGATTTCATGCTGAGATTGGAAGCATTAGTAATGTTTGAACAGAGGAAAACATGATCTGACCTAGTAATTAAAAAGTACCACTCAGGCACTCTGTGTCAAAAACCAGTGTGGGAACAAGTGTGTCGACAGGAAACTGAGGTGAATGAATGCTATTGGTAGAATACAGGTGAGTGGTGATGAAGCTTGAACCAGGGTTGGGGAATCAAAGGGCAACATTGGCAGAATTTACTATAGGGTTGAATGGGAGGCATGAGAGAAAGAGGAGAATCAGGGAATAACTAAGATTTTATCTGTAGCAAGTAGATGAATGGAAAGGTATTTATTGAGGTAAGGAAGCTTTGGGAAAGTACATTAGGGGAGATGACAATTTTCATTTAGGACATACTAAGTTTGAGAGGTATATTAATCATATAAAGGGCTGTGTCCAATGAATCATCTGGATATTAGAATCTTGAGCCTCAGGGTAGAAATCAGGAAAGCAGACACACATTTAGGAGACACTGATGTATTAAAAATCACAAGACTAGGATATTATTTAGATGAAAATAGAAAGTGGGCAATATAGAGAAAAAATGTTCGAAGACTGAAGCCTGAGACATTTCTAGTACTAAAGGCTAGGAAGATGGGTGGACCCCACAAAGGAGACTAATCTCCAGCAAAGGAGAAGCTAGTCAAGGAAAAGGAGAAATAATAAAAAATGGGTAGAGCTGAAGAGCATTATCCTTAGTGAAATAAACAAGGTGGCAAAAAATACAAATACCATATGATCTCATAGGAACCTAATGAACAAAACAAACAAATGAGCATAATAGAACTAGAGGCATGGAAACAAGGAGCACACTGATGGTGACCAGAGGGGAGGGAGAGGGGAGAGAAATGGAAAAAGAAGGGGAAGAGTCTAGTCCAGGAACTAGTATAAATGACCCATGGACATGGACAACATGTGAAGATTGACTGTGGGAGAGGAGATGGGGTGGGTGGGGCAGGGGAGGGTAATGGGGGGGGTGAGATAACTGCAATACAACAACAATAAATTAAAAATGGTAATCCTGAAGTTCAGGAATGGGAGTATATCAGGATAACTGTGTCTATAGTGGTTATTAAGTATGGTAGGGACTGGCCTCATTTCATTAGATTGGACAACAAGGATATTACTTGGTAGAAAGTCTGGCAGCAAAGCTCTGGGATAAAGAAAACAGTTTGAATAGAATTATTTTTAAATAACTAATTCTTTCTAGAAAATGATCCACTTGACAGTTATACCCTAAAACTTATATTCCTTTTTGTTATACAAAAAAATATAATCAGATACTCAGAAGTATAAACAAAAATAAACATAGTTTTTTCTACTTTACTTTCTAGAACTTATACCCTTTCTGGTGAAGTATCTTTTAAAATTCTGAAATTAGTCATGAGCCTTTAAACAATCCTTCAAACATCTCCCCAGAATGAACCTGTCACACATAGTGTATGATACACATAGTTGGAGAACCTTGACCTTTTCAAAATGTAATTATAGTAAGTACCCTTTTGATAACCCTTGGGAATGTGATGACAATACACACAAAAAAGAGAAGTAGGCACTTAGCCTTGAGATGCCACCTGACAACTTTCATAAAGCAGAAAATGTCTACCAAAATTCTCTCATTTTTTTTCACCTTGTCCTCACAAATTTAGAGTACTATTGTCTTCTTAATTTTTTTCAACAAAATATTAGTTAATATTCCTAGATGATTATGTCACTTAAAATTATATAATGATTAATTAGCCTTGAAACACATAAATAGTCAAGATTAAATTCTGAAGAGGAAATGGATAGGGGCATACAGAATTTCCCTTAAAAATAGTCTGCAGATTGCAAGCCAGGTCTCCAGCCAGATCTGTAGCTGGAGGCAGGTGAAAGGCAACCATACATTGATGTCTCTCTCCCTCTCTGCCTCCCTCCTTTCCCCTCTCTCTAAAAATAATAAAATCTTTTTAAAATAAATAAATAAATAAAGTCTATGTGTGTGTGTGTGTGTGTATGTGTGTTAAATCTTCATCTTGCTTTTGGGTAATCCCAGATATTTTCCTTTTGGTGTGCAAAATAAAATAAAACAGCAACCAAAAAGGTTGGGGTGGGAGAGAGGGAGAGAGAAAAATAAAATTCAGCAATGAACCAAATAAATTTATGGCTATAGAAAATTAGGAACCTTTAAGGCTATTTACATTATACAGGATAGGGCAAAAGTAGGCTTACAGTTGTAATACAAATAAATAATGCAATAATTAAGAAGTAATTATAATACAAGAGTAAACTGTGTTTCATGTATTCACAACTGTAAACCTACTTTTGCCACATCCTGTATGTATCCCTTTATCATACTCAAGTTGTTTGGAAGTAATATAGGCAAGTCAGATTATTCCCAAATGAACTTTTTTTTTTCTTATTACTTGATGGAATGAAGTAAATGATGAAATGTCTACTAAATTTAAAAATTCTCAAGGGTTCTTTTTGCCTATTTTCTATATGAGAACTTTGGAGTCAGTCATGAATAGCACCACTAAAGCTCATAGACAGGGTTTCACTAGCAACCAGCGCTTGCATTTGCTTAATAAGGACCACCATGGTGTTGAGCAAAATGCTTGTTATTTCTGTAAATTAGAAACAGGCATTGCAGAGCACCCAATTCTATAACAATTTTTACAAAGCACATGGGATATTTTTGTAGAAGCCCAGGACAAATACAGAAGCAGTGCTGCTCACGCCTCATTCCAAGGGTTTTTCAACAGTCCTGAAATACAGTTAATAGCTTTTTCCCACTCCTCAGATTAGAACACAGTAAATATGTTTATTTTCATAGCCAATATTGGGGAAATTGGAAATATAATTTTGATAACCCTCTTTCTGTTCTGACTTTAGGTAACCATTTGTCCAAACTTCATACTTACCTCTTCTTACCCATGTCCCCATCACCTTACCTGAACTTACCTTTTTCAGGTACACACAAACAGACATCTGTGGATATTTTTCTACGTTATTATTTCCTTATGCCATTAGTTACTTTGTTCATTCACTTACTTATCAGTCATTCAACAAATATATTTTTAGAACTTGCCATGTGCTTAGCAATGTATAGGATTCTGGGTACCAACTAGGAAATAAGACATGTTTCTGTGTTTGTGGATATCAATGGAAGGAGTCAAGAATATAAGACAAGAATCAAAGGGGAAAAAGGAAAATATAGGAGAGTAATGTGTGGTAGTGAGAAAATTAAATAAGATTATAATTTAAGAAGTGGCTGGGTGGTTCCATTCAAATACACTTTCCTGCATTAGATTATCCTAGGACTTTACTCTTGGATTTCCAAAATTTCAAATAATCTGAAAAATTAATCAATGTTTTTCTGTTACAAATTTCTTTTATTTTTTAAATAATGTACTCTAGAGATAATGTCACTATCCAAGCGAGTGACTAATAGTAGACATTTCAAGTACCAAAGCACCAGATGATATATTTGGGAGCAGTTCATGGTTTGTTACCTGGGCTGCCCCAGAGTTTGGCTCTGGTTGGCTCTTCTTTATTTCTTTTATAGATTTCTCAGTCTAAATCTGTCTTTTGAGCTCTTGGTGCTTTTGGATTTTTCCACTGTATTGCACAGGAAAGAACTTCTAACCACTCCCCAGTGAGTTGTTTCTCTTTTGTCTTTTTGGCCCCATCCCTGTTCAATCTCACCTCCTTTCACAGCAGTCGCTGTCTGTCATTGTCTTGTAGCCATGTCATTCTACCCCTGTCATGGAACAAATTGTCTGATTTTTGCTCCCCTGAAGATCATGCCATCCCAGACAGAGGTCCTTTTTTGATATTTGATATTTGATTTTTTATTTTATTTTATTTTTTTTACTGGAGTGACAAGTTGTCTAACATTTCAAGGAATGAAAGCCTAAATAAAGGCATTTTCTTGTGTCTTAAAAATTCCTTTTGGCTTCATGCAACTTTGGGTTGCCACCTTTCCAAAGAAAATGAAAGGCCTAGATCATTAGTTTACAAACTTTATGAGTCTTCTGAAATTCTTACGGGCTGTTTTTCATGCCTTAGACTCCAAACTCTCATTGCAGGGTTGGGCCAGTGCCGGCTACTGGTGGAACAGATACAAAGCAAACATATCCCAAATGGCCATGTTATTTTTCTTTCAAGGAACCCTTAGGCATGTTGTTAGTCTGAGGAGAAAGACGGGAAAGAGTATGAGACATACACCCATCAGGTGAACAAGCCCAAAAACCAGACACAATCCTAGTACAGCAGAGGAAAGAGTTGTAGATTAAACAGATGGACTTACGTACAAATTGCAAAGCACAAGGCAGGTCTAAATACTGCCTGCCCCTGGGTGGCATTTTTAAATGCTGGAAACAATTCTAGACTCAGACCAGTCCTGTGAGTTCCTTTCCTGGCCCCCCAAAATACACAACAGTGGTGAAATTTTGCTTCAGTGTCCTTTCAACTTGACCAGGAAAAAGTCTGCATCTACTGCAGACCCTGAGAATACTGCCAGCCATGACAATGGAAAGGCAGCTCTCTGGAATTCTGAAATTTAATTAAATAGTTTCAGAAGCCCAATTATAGATTAAGTTTCTACAAAGTATCAAAAATCTGCAACTTGAAAGAAAGGACCTTTGATATCTGTTGCACAAATGAAATTGAAGTCTGAATAGGTAGACTGATTAACTTACGTCTGTATAGCTACTTAAGCACAAATATGCATTACAGTGAGAAACTGATGAAAACACGTAAAATTGAATACATACATTGCTAATAACCTGGAGTTTGATTTTTAGAAAGGTACTTAAGTCTTATGTATTAAATTATATATATCTATGTTTGTATAAAACAGAAATGTGTAAAACCCATATACTATGACTGATTTTATAAAGAATGCCGAACTAATAGTTGGAAGTCAATTATTTATTCATCAAAGCACTTCATCCTGTAAAAACTTCCAAAGTATTTAGTCCTAAAATAATTGGAACATATATTGCATGTTGTAAGTTTTTAGGAAAGAAAAATCTTTCAATCTCAGTCTACATATTTTAGGATATTCCTTAGGATATTACATAATTTAAATTCAGGAGTTAAAACAAGTAAAACATCACAATTACTTACATGTGTGGTCTCCAAATATTTTAGGTTATACGCCCCACTTTAAACCTTATTAGATGAAAAAAAATAACCAGATTTCTTGCACAGAACCAATATAGTATATTTATAAATTCCACTATTAAATTAATATTTCAATGATAAACAAGAGGAAGTAAAAGATAAATAAATATTTTATTATTTATTAACAATATAAAAGTTTTATTTTCACTTATTAATGATTTTGTTGAAAGCAAATATTCTTCCTTATTCTAAAATGTTAGTTTAATACATTATTAAGTGACTCAAAAATCTGGTTTTAGTATATTTGATACTAGTAAATACTATAATTTTAAAAAGAGTACTAACAATATCCCATATGTCTAAATAGAAGAAGTGTGTCATTTGTGGCATTAGTAAGTCTTAAGGTTCATTTTTAAGTCTTATCCAACAACTATAAGTGTTATTTGTCAAAACTCATATTCTCTTATGTCAGTCTATTGTTCCTAAAAAATAAGTAGAATTAGTCTATTTTTATATTTTCAGAAAATGAATTCAAAATACACTAGAATCTTTCATTTGGAAAATATTTTGAGTGGAGTATTCTAATTTCAAGATTATCATTGTGCAGATGAGATTTTTGATAGATATCAATTTGCTAGCAAAGTAACATATTAATAGAAATGTTTTCTCCTAAATTCTCTTTACATAGAGGCTTCTTTTGAAAAGCGGTTTCTTATGTGTCACTAAAATCTTACCTTTATCTTGAAGGGTCAAATCAATGATGTTCATTTTAAGGACATATCTGCTAGCAGCATGCTACCAACAGTAACTTGTTATCTTATCAAAGGTCAACCTTGAAATACAGGCCTTCTGGTAAAAGTGTTTAGTTTATCTTTAAATTGAACAAGGCCACATAAATTGAGTGCAGGCACCAGTGTGAAAACTTTTAAGTTAAATGGTCTTGTAAAATGTTAGCAAAACTGAATTTCATTTTCCTTTACCTCCCCCACTCCAGTGAACCAGGTTGCATGTCCCTTTGGGTGCATATAGCCCATGTGGACACAACTGATGGGCTATTTATTTAACTTTGCTGTCTCTTGGATTCAATCCATCCTTCTATACTCTGCTCGGTAAAGCTGCAACTGGGAAAACTCGATCTACATTTTCCAGTCTATTGCTCCCTGGCTGCCCCTTATGTTCTGCCAATGAGAGGTAATAGGTAGATTGGAATGCAGGAGAGAACTTTGTTCTTCTTTCTTGTTCTCCTATTAGTATTGCCCTAGCGATAGTAATTTGCTCAGGCAAGAGCAGTTCAGCCCAGCCTAGCAATTCCTTCCAGTTTCTAGTTTCTTTCAGCACTCCCATAGACAACTGCCTTTTGGGGTCCCAGCAGGGCCAGGTGGCCTCCTATTTTTAAAGGTCCGAGCATGTACTCTGCAGAGGATTCCTCTGAGTTTCTAAAATCTGGTACCCCAACTTTTCCATTCCATTCTCTCAGACCTCAGGCTGGTACCTACTTCCTTAAGGTATTATCTCTGGCTTAAAAAATTATTCCTCTTTCATCCTTTCTCTCCTTCAACACCTATGTAGCTATTTCTGAATATTACATTTCCATTCATAAAATACCTACTATGGTTCTAATTGTACCTTAACTTATACAATTGATTTAGATAGTGAGAAACCTTAGAAGTCTCCACCTCATTAAAGACAGGAGAAAAAACAAAGGTGACTAGATATATTAAAAATCTAAATGTGAAAAGCAAAATTTTACAAAGGGTGATGTTATTATGACCTCAAGAAAGAACTTTTAAAGAAGACAAACATCATAAGTTGTAAATAAAAACAAAAAGATTAATTTGACTATATTTAAGTATAAAATGCCTGTCACAAAATATAGCATAAAAAAGACAAGCAAAAAACTGGGAGTAGATATTTATAATGCTTATAACCAATAAAGCATTAAAGTTGAGACAATTGGAAAAAATTCCAAAACTAACAAAAACAAGTCAATAAAAAAAAAAATGTATCAATGACTTAAATAAAACCTCAATGGCTAGGAAGTATATCAAACCTCCTTTATAAACATGGAAACTTAAATGAAAGCAACAAAAAAGATACCATTTCATCATGAAGGCAAAATGTCAAAGTCTGGATAAGCCAAACTTTAAAGTCTGAAAGGGCAATGATGTTGGGAAAGAGATGTTCATATATATTGCTATAGAGGCATACATTTTTTAAAGTTCTTTGGAGAATGATTTGGAAATGTCTACTACAGAAGAATATGTGCATAGTCTATACACATGACTATATTCCACTTATACAATATCCATAAAAAATCATGTGCTGGCCCCAGCTGGTGTGGCTAAGTGGACTGAGTGCTTGCCTATGAGCCAAAGGCCCCTGGTCAATTCCCAGTCAGGGCACATGCCTGGGTTGTGGGCCAGGTCCCCAAATCGGGGTATGCAGGAGGCAACCAGTCAATGTATCTCTCACACATGTATGTTTCTCTCCCTCTCTTTCCCCTCCCTTTTCTCCTAGGATTAAATAAATACAATCTTTTTTAAAAAGTCATGCCCTGGAATGTTTGCTGCCACATTGTTGATAATAGCAAAAATCTTAAAGTGATTTAAATGTCCACAACAGGGAAATGGATAAATGTCATACTGTGAAACTGATTCTCTTTTCCTGAATGTAATAAAAATATCAATAAGGCTTACAAAAAAGAAGTATATTAGCTCGTATAAGAAGAAACCTAGATAGAATAGCTGGAAGATTGGTCAGTATATCTTCTGCTTATTTTATTCATATGTCTGCTCTGCCATTGTTACTGTGTGAGCAGGTCTTCAGGCCAGTTCCCTCAAAGTAGCAAGATGGCTGCAGTATTCTTTGTCTCACGTTCATCTATGACAACATCCAGTGGAAGTCAGAGCCATTTCTTTCTGTGCTTTCAAGAATACATAAGAAATCTTCCCCAGACTCCACACCACAGGATTCTGCTTGTTTCATTCACCAGAGTTCTGTCACATTGCCCTGCATGGTTGACTCAGTGAGAAGGAATAAGATTACCTTGACTGCTTAGATTAGTATTTACCCTTGATACAGGGATAGGTTCTCTTTTCCTAAGGAGAGGAAACCTCAACACATTGAGGCTCTGTTAGCAAAGAAAGTTAATGATCAGGCAAATACCAACTCTACTGTAATCAAAAACAATGCAAGATATAGAAAGATATGCACAGTTTTGCATCTTTGTAAATGTTTTTGAAGCACTGAAAGTGTGTTATATATTGTATAAATATACAAGCACATACAGTGAATGGTCAAACACAAAGAGGGCACCATTGCACAACTAGAGCTCCATTGTGCAAGGCTTCTGTCCCTTGGTAGGCCAGATACAGTGGCCTCATAGTTTTAGGGAAAGAGGCAGGAGAATGACATGAGGAGGGAGACATCAGCAACAGCTACACATTTTATTTCTTTTGATAAAGGAGCCAATGTGGTAATATGTTAATATTTGTGAAGTCTGGGAGGCAAAATGAAATCCATCATTTTAAATATCAAATAGTTTTGAACATGAACCCCAGGGTACACTTTGTTGTGTTCAAATTCCTGTGTTCTTTATCTGGCTTTTTGAGAAATAGGAAAACAGTTATTTCAAAGTACAAAATTGGTACATTTTAACCTGAAGCAAATAAATATATTTACTTTGGCAAAACTGTTCAAGATTAATGAATGATGAATAAAATGATCAAAATGTTAGCATTTCATTGTTACAATTCCAAAAAGGCCATTCTCCAACATGAATTCCCAGACAAATGTGAATGTGGCTTTGGCTGTTTTTTTAAATTGCTAGTTTGTTTTGGGTTGTTCTTTCATGTAAATCACTGGGGAACAGGTAGGCTTCTGTTTCCTTCTGAAACTAACTTTCGCTTATGTATATACCTTGAAAAGATGCTGTAGGTTAGACCTCTGCTTAAACCCTGAAACATACATTTTAGCTGATCATAAACATAGTAATTGTTTTTCCTTTCCTTGTTTTTTTCTTTGTCATTTACACTAGTATACATGTTTACTTCCCAGAAAAATTATCAGGCAGGTCACCTTGCCATTTGTTAATTCCCTCTCATCCTCACTGTTATGATATATGGGGCTTCCATACAAATTAGGAAAAGCAGGGATTCATATTCTCTTGCCCAAGAACCTTGGTTATCCCTCTTTCTTCAAAGTAGTGAGCAAGAAAAAATATCTTTTATTTGGTCATTAAAATCTTACACTGTTTGGAAAGTGGTTTATACTTTTCAGTGAGGGCCACTACCTGATTACTTTTTGTCCCCAATATTCAGCAAGTCCAACAAAAAATATTTCCAAGTAGCAACAACCAGGCTGGTAACTCTTCATTTTACATTACAGAGCCATGGTGCCCAGGGACCCCCTTCACCACTGAAAATACTACATCGGGAGAGAGTTGGCACAGATCTCAGACACTGCAGTCACCCTTCGGCCCCTCATTTCACTACTGGCTCATCAATTCATTGGCTTCAAATAGATCCTATACTGGATGTCCAGATTAAGTGTGATCTGAAGCAAGGGCAGGGGGGTTCCTTCCCACCCTCTCACTGTCTCCTTTCCAGTTCCCAAAGAATAAGGCAGGGCCATTTGAGGATACTCCATCCAGAGTGCAGGTAGACAAACCTCATCATAAAAAGTGCTGGCATCCCTACCAGCAAAGTCTAAATACCAGATTAAAGGAAAAGTCAGTTCAGAGTCATAACAGCTCTTCCTCTAATTGATCTTACTGAAAAATGAAGGGGTAGCCTTTGTTTCTTGTGCTCCACACACTCACTATAATATTGTAAATATTAATTCTATTGGCTGGTTAAGAAATCCTTCTCTTTCTCAAACTGTTTGTTTATGAATGTGATGTTATGGGTTTGCATCATTAATCTTTAGACCGGTCTGCTGTTTAGTGGTTTCAAAGAGCAATTTAGTGGTGGGTGTAGCCTGAATGATGCAAAAGAATGGTATTAGAGGTCATTTTGGAGACAAGTGTAACAGTGCTGTTTTTCACATACTTCAAAGAGGATATGAGCGGAGGAATTCTACAGTTGACTCACCTTAAATGAACCCGTTAGCCACAGTCTTAGTTTTCACTTTAGTCAGCACAAGATTTTTATGCCTACCTGTCTATCTGTTACTCCATCATTTTAAAGAGTATCTCTAGCAATGTTTCCCTGATTTTGCTGATTCTGCTTGATTCCAGTTAGAATCAGCCTCAGATTTCATCAAAAAGGGAGCAAGTATGATTTCAACGTAATTTTTACCTAGGAACACCTAGAGTGAGCATTCTTTTAGGTTTTGTATTAGAGCCTTTCTCCTTGAAGCTCAGACCACTTTCGTATATAAAATTTCACTTGTCTTTACGCAACTGCTACAATGTGACTTAGGGTCAGGTTTTAATTATTTCCTCATGTTTAAGCTATTATTTTATAGTAAGTGAAGACTTCAAAGATATTGTCTCAAAGAATAAAAGAAATCACTGTTTCTTTTCCTGAAAACATGCATCGCCATCAAGCTTTGGCAGGCCTGCGCCTGACCTTTTGTTCCTTCTATTATCTAAATACTTATTTGGATTTAAGAAACCAGCCATGTATGTCTGGAATTATTACTAAATGTAACCCTCAGATTGCCATACTTTAACAACTAAGAAAAGGGTAAGTTAGAGTATGCTGAAGTTTTGAAAAATATCTTCTAAGTTAAGGCATGGACCACTGTTTGCTTCCTTCTCAGCTGGGTGCCTTTGCTTAAACCATCATGCCAACCCGTAGCCTTACACTATGGCTTGGTTAATTGTGGTCTTTATTACCAAGTATCTTAGGTCATAATCTTGTCAGAGGGACACAGCATTGCCAGAACAGAGGGAAAAGTCTCTCCCCAGCTCTGTTGTTGGTCCCATTACTGTAAGACTTAAACCAGTTACTAATGTGAGGGTCCCATATATCTGGAAGTCCTCAAAACACAAAAATAAAATTTGAAGTATCACATCAATTAAATATGTTCAAATTATTGCTCTGGTTTGCAAGAATATCAACATTGTATAAATAACACTGAATCTTCAACAGCTCCACCTGGCTATTGTTTGTGTCTTTGAAAACAAGCAAACAAATGAATTATTGTTTAATACAGAAACTTTAAAAACTTAAAGTCTGTGGGGAAACTGTGGTGGTGGGATGGTTGGCTACTTCTGTCATCTGTCAAATCAGACACCCAGCACATGGATCCCTCTGCATCTTATTTGAATTGATTCTTTATCTGGAAACCTGGAGATCCAAGAGCTTCTGTGTCCAAGAAGTTAGAACACAGCCAAAATCCATTAAAAGAACAATTATAAGCAGGCAAGTCTCAGTTTTTATAGTCATATTCAATCAATAGTTACATAAAAAGTGATCACTCTGTACTGACCTTTGTGCTGGGGACTTGGGACACAAATGTTTCCCAAAAGGCCATTCTTATCCTCATTGACATTGCAGGCTAATAGGATGATAGACATTTATCAATTATCACATAAAAATAAGTAAAATTACAGTATTGGTAGATATTATCAAGGAGCAGTGTGTGAAAACCTTGACTGGGAGATTTGACCTCATTAGAGAGTTTGAAAAGTGTCCCCATGGAAGATAAACTTGAGCTGAAACTGGTAGTTAAATAGTTGACTTGTCAAGATTGCCATTTGGCTAGAAGTAACATTCTAGCCAAATGAACCATTTATGTGTTAGGAAGAAGTCTGGTAAGTAGTAGGGCCTGAAAGAAGGTGGTAAAACTGGCAAGAACATGGGAGAGTCAGTGGAAGGTAAGACTGAAAATGTAGTGTTAAAAGTTCCATTATGAAGGACCTCATAGAAATTTTGCTTTATCTTAAAATGGAAAGATATTGAAGAAAGGGAAGGGTATGTTTCATGATCAAATGTATGTGCTATTGTTTTTATTAAGAATCATTATATCTACAAGGAGAAAAAACTGGAGGTGGGGAAGAGAGATGAATTAGGATTCCATTGCTATAGTCTAGAGATCATGATGAGTAAGACTCTTGCAGAGTTGGTAAAAATAGTAGATGAAATGAAGAGATGAAGGGATCTCCCTTGAACAGACGTCCCTGTCTTTGTATGTCTTTGCAAGTCTCCCAGGTCAAGAGATTTTCCTTGGTTCCCCATTCTTTATCAGAGAAGCCCCAGCCTCATAATTGGATCCTGCCCTCACTAGATTTATCTACCATTATATATGGCTCGTGATTGATTCATTGTCCTTGGTATGGGCTGCTCCCTTTATTGTTAAATTGGTCTGAGATAATGCTTTCTAGACATAGCCCACAAACTGTCACCCAGGGCACGATGAGTATAGTTCTAATACTAGGGATAGTATCCACTTCTATCCCAGGCAGGTCCCTAGACAGGGCAGCTCCTATAAAATATAAAGTTTCCACTTTAGCCAACTGACCACTAGGGTTACTTAATAATTCACTATTTTATGTCTTTTCTCCAGGATACACTACTGTTTTGAGGACATTAAAAAACAACAACAACAACAACAAAAAAAAACCCTGAAAGGATAAGTCATGAGTATGGCCCTACCAGACATAAAAGTTACCTTCTTCTATGACATAGCAAGGTTGCCTGATTTAGTACTTGAGGAACAAGAAGAGCAAAGCCAACTTCAGTAGAACATATGTCTAATGCCTTATTACTGACTCCTAAGCAGAGCCACTATGAGGTTGTACAATAGAATGACCTTCATCTTCTATTTGTTTGTTTGTTTTTAATTTTATTCATTATTTTTAGAGAGAGGGGAAGGGAAGGAGGCAGAAAGGGAGAGATACATCAATGTATGGTTGCCTTTCACCTGCCTCCAGCTACGGACCTGACTGGAGACCTGGCTTGCAACTTGGTTATGTGCCCTGGCTGGGAATCGTATTTGTTTTTTATATTGTGTGCAATGAGTGCTTAGAGCATGTCTAGGCATGAATGAATGAATGAAAGATAAGTATCTAGTCTGATATGCTCATTCAGAGTTTAAAAGAAAATAGTTTTTTGTTTTGTTTTTTTAAAATTTTATTGTGTTTTCAGTTATCATTTACCACCCACCACTCCCGATAGTTTCTTCCACTTCCACCCATCTTCTCACACCATCCCCTACAATCACCACACTGTTGTTCATGTCTATAAGTCCTTTTTACTTTTGTTTTCCATCCACCCAATCCCCAATCACTCCCCCAGAAAATAAAGTTATAAATAATAATTATATTCCAATATCTAACCCAAAATTGGGCAATAGAAGAAAAGGACAGAAATTTAGTTGAAACTGGAATCGTGTCAGGACCAAAAAAAAAAAAAAAAAAAGAAAAAAAGAAAAAACTGAAAAAGAAAGAGGTTTTGATGAGGAGGTAGCATGGGAAAAATGAGTTGATTCCCATTCTGGCAGCACAGAGAAAAAGCTGGAAATGGTGAAAAACCTGATGGACGCAGCGTGACCATGCATACCCCAGCTGGGTTTTGTCCACCTCCTTAGGTTGCTGTGACTGCCCCAAGTTTCTTAAAGTTTGAGCTTCTGGACTGAAAATCAGTCTAGACATTTTATACTCATATTTTCCAGAGGAAACTCAGATGGTAACCCTACCAGCATGTCAAATTGAGAAATGGCATTCATCTCACCTCATGACAGCCATTTAGGTAATGTCCAAGATAATTCAAAGGAGTAAGGAACTATTTCCACTTTGTAAGAAAATAAATGCTTCCTTAAAGTCTGTTATGTGAGTTGTTAAAATAAAGTGCTTGTTTAAATGCTAACATTAAAACAGGGATTGTCAGAATTTACATCTTTGCTCTTTGTCACTTCTGAATATATATTCATATTTAAGCCAAAAATGTCTTGAATTCCAAAGAAAAACATGGAGATGTAATGAAACAAACAAAGGGCACAGAATGAAGATAAACAGCTACTTGATCTCTGTGGGTGCCTATTCCTTCATTTAAAAAGTAACAGTGTGAGTCCACTTAGAATTAATGTTAAAGTTACCCTTACATAATAAATCTAGTAATGAATATTAAACATTTCTAAATGGAGAAGCAAGATATTGTTAAGTTAATTAAACAGTTAGGCCTGGGTGACATGGCTCTGATCCGTGGTGGCCTATATAAGCAAACCCAGAGCTAAGCTTGTAAATGCCTCAAGGTTACAAAATGAAAACCAAAGGGCAAACAATTGCAAACACCCAACTAGGTTTTAAGCCATAGCCAATCAAATAATTTTCATTCTTTGCTTCTGGACCTTATTCATGTAAGTTTTTTTTCCTCACTCCCTGAATGCTTCTAACCTCTTCTGGTTTGGTTCTGCTCAGTTGGAATCAAACGCTCAAATAAACTTTTACACATTTTAATATTCCTCAGTTTATTTTTGAATAATATAAAAGACCCAATTTGAATTATGTGTTATTTTTAAAAGTATTATCATCCAACATGTAAATTATACTTTGATGAAATATGCTTATTTTACTCTAGAGGAATAATACAAAATAAATATTTCAGTATAGGCATTTCTGGGAAAATGACTTTCTGAATTTGAATAAAAAATCTCAAAATGGGTGAAGCATGGTACATATTACTCTCTCAAGAAAAGTCTCCTCAGAGACTACTTGTCTTATAAATAGAGACCCTTTATGAAAGTCATAGAATTAGTAATTTTTCTAGTCGGAATGAAGGACAGAAAATATTTGAAAGACAAAATCCTTTAATATCATCCAACATTTGAAAGTACTGAACTGGGCACTTGGTCGCTGGTGGTGAGCAGAGCAGGTCTGATCTCTGCTACCACACAGCTTACAATGCAGTCATTTCTATTCTCTGCACATTGGCCATATTACTTTTTGGTAGAACTTTAGATACAGACCACAAGCCACAGAGATGGTAGGAAAGTTTCTGCATGGTTAAAAGCAGCTTGTGAAATGGCTGATAAAACCTCAAGTCCAGTAGTATACCACATGAACTCCATTTTGCCATCACTTAGCCTCACAGGGGTGGTTTATTAGAGATAAAATGGATCTGCAGGAGTCCTACAAGGGACCCCATTAAAACATATGACCCTTCTAAATTAAACAGCATGAATCTATTTTAGTCATAAGAATCCACAATATGAGAATAAGTGATGCACAGACTACACCAATGTCACCCTTATGCAAAGAGAATTGGCCAGGAAGGAGCTCCATAGCACACTGCTGATGGTGCCGTAATTCAAATCATTAATGTTTGACTTCCACAGATTATTTTATCTGTTATGACATTAATTACTGAAATATTTCATGCAATTTTTGCCTAACTTGTCTTTACCATACAGCATTACTGGATTTAGCAAATAAAATGAAAGGATACCCAGTTAAATTTGAATTTCAGATAAACAACCAATGAGTTTCTAGGATAAGAATATTCCATGCACTATTGGGTCACACTATTATTAAATTGAAATTTAACTAGGCATTTTGTATCTTGCCTAACTGTGTAACTACTGCAAGCTACCTTTCTACCTTGGTTTGCACAAGAAATATTCTACACATATATTTTTTACCTTCAAGAACTTTGACTCTGGTTCAAAGGTTGGAGTGAGCCTCTGTCTGGAGATCTTTAGCTATGACAACCACACCTGTGAGGAAAAATTTTACTAAATCCTTTCTTTAGGTAGGAGAATGGCCTGGGTGGCTACTGGGAATCTGATTCCACCTCCTATTTTTGAGTGCCTTAAACCACATGATGATCAAATTATAAGCTGACTGAAGCTTCATGAGGGCAGGGACATTGTGTGTCTTTACAGTGCCTGGCATATTACCTAATAGTGGTGCTGACCACAGTGGGCAGTTGGTAAATATATATTGGATTAATAGATAACAGAAAAATCCCTTGAAATCTGCTTATGCCAGAAATAACAAAATAAAGGGAAAACTAGAACAGAAGGTAGTTTTCAAGCATGGACCCAGAGGCATAAAGTCTTCTAGACACATAGCTAAGCTACATTTTTGCATTCATCACTGAGGTTGCATCCTAAGGTAATACATATGGATTTCCAGAAGGCCTAAGACTCTCTGGAGGGTCAAGCCAAACCATCAGGTAAGTTCTTGCAGGTGCCCTGTGGGGGCTCCCAAAAGACAATATTTTGACTCTTAAACCTAAAACCTTTTATGGCACCTCTGAGCCACCTGATGTTTTTATAACCCACAGTATGCGGCTTTTTAGAGCATTTACTGATTTAAATTGGGGTTTACAAGGTAGACTCTGTTTATCGCTAAGGAAAGCCATTTTAACCTAAAAAAAATATATAACAGGAGCAATCAAGAAAGAGAATGTAACTAATTAATTTATATTTAATTTGGCCTTTACATAGTTATTAGAAAAAATTTGAAGGTTTTCCAAATATGTTTTCTAAAAGAATTTCCAAGGGAGAAAGACTCCTAATAGTCCAACAATGCTTCTGTTTTCAACCTTCTCCAGTAAGAATTTTTTTGAAAACTAGAGAAGAAACAACTCAGGAGTTCTCTCACATGGGTCTTTGGGCAGTGATTTGTGCTTCACACAAAAGCTTACTTACTATACAGCTTTTACTGGGTTTATTTACTGTTTTTATTGCCATTGTTTTACTAATTGATATTTACATGTAGCAATGCTTTTGGTTTTTATATGTTGATCTTCTTTCTAGCAAACTTGCTGAACATTATCTTATTAATCCCAATCATTTGTCTAAATTTTTAGTGACTTTTATAATCAATACTGGTACTAGATTAAAGGGGTTTAATTGCCTTTGTGCGTCAAAGCCCAGTAAGACATGAACAAGAGCTTGCAGCAAAGAAAGTAAGGATTTATGTTTAGGAATCTAACTCCTAGATTTAGGGTAGCTCATGTCAAAGGCCTGGCTTCCTGATGGCTTCCAGGGAGTAGGTCATATAGGAGAAAAATTATTAATCATAGTAATTAAGGGAGTTAGGGTCATGGTTTCTATTGATTGGTCAGCACTAGGGTAAGGGATATTTAGTTGATCACTTGCATCTGGACCTGATGTCAGCCACAGCATCACTTCACCTGGTTTTACTGCTTTTTCGAGCCTGGAGCTGAAACACCACTGAGGACTAGATATTTTCTCTAGCTTGATTGAAACTTTGCCTCTGGGGTCAATGAACCCAAGACTTTGCTACATATAAATAGTTATCAATTAGTAAAACAATGTCAATAAAAACAATAAATAAACCTAGTAGTAAAAGCTGTATAGTAAGCTTTTGATGGCAAAAATTATAAATTTGAATGAGATTTTTAAAGTACTGAATAAATGGGAAATTATATTCTGATGATAGATGGAAGATCTAACATCCAAAAAGTATCAGTTCACTCTAACTCGTTCTACACTTTTTAATCCAATTTCAACAATAATCCCAGAAAGAACGTGTGTTTTTAATGGAACTTGCCAAGCTCATTCTAAGTTCATATAAATGAACAAGAATCCAAGATTAAGTATGGAATTTAGAAGAAACATAAGAAGGAAAAAGGATATCAAGATATATTTAATGCTGGAGTAATTAAAATGGTGTAGAGCAGGAATTGAAGTAAATAATCAGACAATAGGTCAGAAAAGCCCAGAAAGAGATTCATACATATATAGATGTATGAGAGAGAAGTAGCATTCCAAATCACTAAGAATGAGTTTTCATCAATAGTATTAGAACAACTAAATATCCAAATAAAAAATTCAAATATTTGAAAACCCTTACTATAAAAAACAAAGCTAAAAATTCTAAAAGAAAAAAATAGAATATGTTTATGATCTTGAGGCTGGGAAGGAGGTATAAGACCTAAACTGAAAAACTAATTAAGTAAAACTATGACACATTTTTCTATGTTACAATGAAGACTTTCTATTTAATAAGTTGAAGGGAGCCACAAATGGGAATTAATATTTTTACCAATAAAGATGTTGTGTCCAGCATATATAAATGATTACAAATAAATAAGAAAAAAAAACTGAAATGAATAAAGGGCAATGTACATAAGCAAGAAATTCAAGAAAAGATATGTTCAAATAGGTAATAACATAGAAACAGCTTAACTCCACAAGTAACTAGAAATATGAAAGCTAAATGTGCAAATTAAAACTGCATACCTTTTCAAATTTAAGTCTGGTGATACTCTAGGGTTCTACACATTGACAGTGAGCACAGAAACTGGTACAGCTACTTAGTAGGAAAATTTAGCAATAGTTAATATGCTGTATTGTTTTCTATTGCTGTGTTGTAACAAATTACTACAGACTTCAAGATTTAAAACAATGCAAATCTGTTAGCTTACAGTTCTGGAGGTCCAAAGTCTCTCGTGAGTCTTATTGGGCTAAAATCAAGGTGCATTATTAAGACTGCATTCCTTTCTGGGGGCTCTTGGAGAGAACCTGTTTTCCTTGCTTTCTTCCAGCTTTTAGGGGACGTCCATATTCTTTGGGTCAGGCTCCCTTCTCCCATCTTCAAAACAAGAACCAGTTAGTTAATTCTTTTCACCTGGTAAGCTCTGACCCTCAATCCTTCCCCAACGGATTTCAAGGCCTCTTATGATTAATTTGGCCTCTCCTGCATAATCCAAGATAATCACCCCTTTTGAAGATCCTTAACCTTGGCCACATTTGTAAAGTCCCTTCCGCAATGTAAAGTAACACATTCAGAGATGTTTGTACCTGGACACCTTTAGAGAAGACATTATTCTGCCTACCACGTGTACACTCACTCCTTGTACTAGCAATTCTACTTCTGAGGCCTAAAGGAACTGTTTTACAAATGTGCTCAAAGAGGTATTCACAAATATGTTCACTAGAACATTGTGTATATTATGAAAAATTTAATTGTTTTTATCATTAAGAGGATGGATACATAATATAATTTCATCCATATAATAGAATACTGTTACATAAATCTTTAAAAAAACATAATATTGAACAAAATAAAGATGCAGAATTATACATGTATAAGTGTGTGTAGATAGATATAGGATATAATAACTAATTAGCATAAACTCAAAATTTGGTAAAATGGTTATCTCTGGAAAAACACACAAGAAAAACATGTTTACATTGCTTAAACTAGGTAGGTACATGTATTTTCTTTAAAACATTTTCTAAAAATATTTTTTGCTTGAAGGGTTTTATAATCAAATTTGGTAGACTTTAGGGTAAGGACACTGAATTGAATGAGGGTATCCTATGGCCAAGAGCAAAGGTTGAAAAGAGAACACAGAGTTACCCTTAGATAAATTAGTGTTATTGAAAAACTCTAGGCTGAAAAACAAGAGACTTGGCTTTAATCTTGGCTCTATTCGTATCAAGCTCTATGACTTTGAGCAGATTACTGAACACATCCAGATCTGGTTTCCTGTCTCTAAAGTGAAAACATAGAATCAAAATATTCTACATCTGTTGATAATCTCTCTAATGGCTATTCTGTACAGTATGATATTTTTGGTCACTAACATATGGGGGATTTTGACATTACTTTTGATTGGTTATCACATCCAAGGAAATTGTACACACACATACTCTATAATCTCTAACTTTGGCTTGAAACAACCCCCAACCAGTCTTTTTCGGCTAAAGGATAACTCCATAGCTGGGATGGGGGAGAATAGCCAATAAAACCAACATGGATAAAATTGTAAGGCAGGATTGAATTTGGATTCTTGCTCTTGTGGTTCTTATGGAACCAAGTTCGGTTTCTCATCCGTATGGTCCCCTTGAGGAACATGCCCAATAGTTGAGCTGTTACAGAACATCTCCAAAACAATTATCCCCCGAAAGAAACTTATTTAATGTCATAGATTTATGGTAACTGCCTGTCCTAATTTAGGAGCAGACAGTGTTAGACTATGGGGTAAATATTTCCTGGCAAAAAAAAAGAAATCTGGCCATACAAATGCCAGTGTTGCTGAGTGATCTCCTTGCCTCTGCCAAAATAGCCCCTGGGTTGCAGAAAGAATTCCCTTCACAGATGCTCTGCCACCTCACAAATGCTTCTTTTGTCCTATGTGCAAAGTCAACTCTAAGGACCGCCTAGATTTTATACCATGACTCATTTCTTTGGACACTACTTGGCATGTCCTTGCAAGCAATGTCTTCTTCAATAAGAACAAACCACTTACTTCAAATGACATGAATTCCTGAATAGGACTCTGACTAGGACACACATTGCCTAAGGCAGCAGGCTGGGCTCATTGGCTCTCTTCTGAGCAGCCCTACTTTCATGTCCCAGTTACTCAACTTCTAGCACAGCCAAGAATCATCTCAAGCCAAGTTCTTCTGGACAAAACACACTCAGAACTCTTGCTTGCTTCAAGCCAGTAGAAGACTCCAGCCGGATATTGGATCTGTCAAGTAATTTTAATAACTAAAAGAATATATTAGATTCTTGTACTTATTCTCTGTAGTGCTAAAGCCACATTTGTGTAAGCCATCCCTATGTGGAATTTCTATATTTTAACTTAAATTCTGTTAGTTTTATTGCTTCTATCTATACAAAGATAATTCAGAATATAGTTTGCAATCATATATTATGTATTCCCAAAGACCCAGTGAAGCAACCCAGTGTATACATCACAGTTTGCTACTGAAGGAGAGAGTATTCTACCTTTTGTTACTCTAGTCCACCTATCTCCAAATCATTTCTCTCTATCCTTTGAGACTTTGACCCCAGGCTAATGTTTTTCTTCTCCAACCCACTGAATGTTCATGTGGACAGTTATCCAACCCCCCAGATATTTATAATCAACAGCTTTCTCCATCTGTTACATTGTAGAACATGCCACCATCCAAATCTCCCTAAGCTAAAAAATCCCCAATTTAAACTCCTCGTGTCTATCACAACTTCTGTTCTTTCTAGCTTACATAAACATTATTCTACCCTTGGGGTTCTCCAGTTCATTGACTCTTCCATTTTCCCTCTTATCTTCTTAATACCTTTTCTCCCCCATGCCTTCAGATCTAATTACATGATTCAGAATTATTATAATTGTCATGATAAAACTATTGATATTTTTGCTTCTTTTTCTCAAAAACCCTAATTCTGTATCAACTCAATCATCTGTTTTGGAAGATAGGTCTCACTATAAATTTGGAATTACAAAATGTAGCTTTCTCTCTGGTCAACCTGCTTTCCTACTTTCTCCAAAGATGACATCAGACTGTTTTTCTATCTTCAAGGTGCAACTTTGTTCTCAGTCTCATACCATAGCCATTTTCAACTGATGATGTGGTTTACAATAAAGATAATTTTGCTTCTACCTCTTCATTTATAACCTCTTTCTCCCACGTTGTTAATGCCTCATTGCATAGGATAAAATTGTATGATGCTGAAGAAATGAAGAACCTGGCCATCCTAACTTTATTAATAATTATGGGGGAAAATGTATATATTTCATCTTTAGGTACATTGCTAGCTATAGATTTTTTCATCAATGACATCAAGTTGAAGAAGCTCTCTTCTATTCCTAATTGTTACAAACAAACATAAATAAATATTGCATTTCATTAAATGCTTTTTTTAAAAGATTTTATTTAGTATTTCCAGAGAGAGGAGAAGGGAGAGAGGCAGAGAGGGAGAGAAGAATCAATTTATGGTTGCCTTTTACCTACCTCCAGCCACAGACCTGGCTGGAGACCTGGCTTGCAACCTGGTTATGTGCCCTGGCTGGGAAATCAAACCAGTGACCTTTGGGTTTGCAGGCTGGTGCCTTATCCACTTATTAAATGCTTTTTTTGCATCAATTTACATGGTTATAAGATTAGTATATTTTTACTCTGTTAACATGATTTATTTTTTAATGTTAAACCGACATCTTATTCCTGGGATAAAACACCTGTTGTTTATGTATGTGTATTTGTGTGTACATGTAGTTATTTCATACTTACTCTTCCATTATTTCTTACAGATCTGGTATTCTATATGGTATCACTTTCTTTAGTAGTGATGCACTGAAGGTGACTATAACAATAAATAACCCCAAACCCAGCTTGGTTACTTTTTAAATAATTCTATCCTAAACCTAAGGACCTGACAGAGAAGATGCTTTTCTGTTCCATGGCATAAATGTTATTTACCTCAGGTTCTACTGTTCATTTTTACAATGTCTAGCATTCAGTTAACAATCATGAAATACATTAGCAAGCATGAAAATTGGGTTCCATTTTTAAGTTGTGCAATGGTCAACAGAATCAGCCACAGAGATTACTTGGATGTTGGAATTACCAGAAGTTAAAATATCCTTTAATATGGTAAAGGATATAGTTGAAAAGGTAAATAATATACATAAACAAGTGATGAATAGCAGCAGAGAGATTGAAAAGTGTCAAATGGAAATGTTAAAAACAAAAAGCGCAATATAAATGTTGAAAAATTTGATGTTGTCCTGATTTTTGTCTTGCCACTTTTATTCCTCTTTGTTCTTTACTTCAGATAGTTTTTACTTATCTATTTTCAAATTCATTTATTCTTTCTTCCAATGTGTTGAATCTATTGATTAACCCATCAAAACTATACTACAAATATCTTAGTTTTCTAGGGTTTTTCATTGGAAATGTATTCTGAATTTTATCGAATGTTTCATATTATATTTGTTGAGATAGTATTATGTTTTTTCTTTCATGTGGTAATATAGTAAGTTTCATTAAATTTTTTATTCAATTGTTTTTGAACTTATGGGATAAACTCCACATGTTAGAATTATTTCACATCCCTGACTGGTGGCACAGTGGATAAGGTGCCAGCCTGCGAACCCAAAGGTTGCTGGTTCCATTCCCCAACCAAGGCACATAACCAGGTTGCAAGCCAGATCTCCAGCCAAGTCCATGGCTGGAGGCAGGTGAAAGGCAACTATACATTGGTGTCTCTCTCCCTCTCTGCCTCTCTCCTTTTCCCTCTCTCTAAATATAATAAATAAAATCTTTAAAAGAAAAAGGAATTATTTCAATGCATTGCTTGGTTGGATGTGGTAATGTTTGTTCTGCATATGTGACATTAAAAAACATTTTATGCCCTCACATTTATTTTACACTTCTCCTTTATTCACATATTTGCCAACATTTGAAATTACCAAGTCTTCTGATGCTAGCCATAACAGTAGTACAAAATGGTATTCCATTGTGGTTTTAGTTAGCATTTCACTACTGATAAGTAGTGATATTGAGCAGTTCTCATGTACTTGTTGCCCATTATATACTTTCCCTTCTTAAGTGCCTGTTTAAGGTTCTTGTCCATTTCTAAAGTAGTGTCTGTCTTTTTATTGAAGATTTGGAGGAGTTCTCTATATATACTGCATATGAGTTCTTTCTCAGACATATGTAATCCTCTAGAAGCAGTGGATTTTTCTAGCAAATGAGGAAGTTTTCTGCCCCTCCCACAGAAGCAGATGTGTTTTGCTTCTGCCCGTTCCCTTCAAGAACAGATGATACAGATGATTTTTCTCTGGGCTCTGTGAGCAGTAATATTTCCTGCCTCTTCCCCAATACCTTAAGATTTTTGTTTCATGGGAGGGGAGGGTTAACAAACATGTGAAGGGGTTTGTGAAGGGGTTTATGCTCTTCTCCTAGTGGCAGTCATCTGGAGGTCCTCTACCTGCTTATCTACAGCACCAAGTAAGACTCTCTCCTACCACAAATAATTTTGTAGGCACCTGGTGGAGGTTTATTAAAAACGCTTGTAAATGAACATGGGCTTCCTGAACTGTTCTATGTTTGCGATTCCTGGTTATTCTAAAATGATATGCTAGGCCACACTTAAAATTAAACTAAATTTGCTATTACCAAACACATGCAAAAATACATTTACACCCATTCATATTTTTACACATATTTAATTCATATTACTTAAAAGAGTAATTCTTAAATGAATTAACATAGGCATTTTGGAATAATGAAAAGAAAACTTTGTATTAATATGATCTGAGAAGCTGACAGAAGGCAGTAATTGGTGAATTTTCTGGATGTGAAAGGAAAAAAGAAACAATACATGTTGGTGGTTACAGAATAGACAGGGGGATGTTAAGAAGAATAAAAGAAATAGAGAAGCCAAAGAACTTGTATGCATGACTTATTGACATAAACTAAGTGGGGCATTACTGGAGGAAGTGGGGTATTGGGTGGAGGGGGGCAAAGGGGGGTAAATTGGGACAACTGCAATAGCAAAATAAATAAAATATATTAATAAAATTAAAAAAAATTTAAAAACCTAAATTTGCTAAATTTGAGCTCATTTCTTAATTGCTGTTATGGTGGTTTCCTTTTCCGCTTAGCCTCTATTGAAGTCGAAATGGTTTGTGTGTCTCACCTTTTTTGGGAAGGATATATTACCATTTAGAACTTAGTTCACATGGTTAACTGAAATCTTAGCTTTATGATAGATTTAAGAACAGTTATGGTTTTGTAAATTATCTGACTTTTGCTCATTGTTAATAATTAGAGTATCTCCAAAGGAGAAAGTGAAGATAGAGCTGAAGAAATATCTGAAGGTATGGTGGTCAAGAGCACATCAAAAGTAGAAAACAGCAAATCACAAATTCAACAAGCTCAAAAATACTCAAGTAGGATATACAAAAGAAAATATATTTAGGAACATCATTGTCAAACTGGGCAAACTCTGTAGATTGAAAATTACAAAATATTGCTGAGGAGAAATTAAAGATCTATTAAGTGGAGAGATATTCTGTGACCATGTATCAGAAGATGTGAATTGTTTAATATGTTACTTCTCCTCAAATTAAATTATGAATTTAATATACTTCTAATAAAATCAGTTATTGTTTAGAGATTGAGAAACAAATTTTCAGAATTACAGTAGTCCCACTTTATCCCTTGGGGATATGTTCCAAGCTCTCTTGTGGATGCCTGAAATTGCAGGTAGTACTGAGCCCTATATATTAATATGTTTTTTCTCATACATACATACTTATGATAAATTTAATTTATAAATTAATCACAATAAAAACTAAAAACAGTAACCAATAATAAAATGGAACAATTATAACAATATACTGTAATATGCCTTTTGAATGTTCTCCCTCTCTCTCTTTTTTTCAATATATCTCTGATTTGATAATCAATACAGCTACAAAGGAGCTAATAGGTGGGTCGCACATACAGCTTGGATACCTTAGGCAAAGGGATGATTCATTCCAGGCCAGAGGGAGCAGGACAGCACAAGATTTCCTCAGACTATTCAAAAGGGTGTATAGTTTAAAATTTTAAAATTATTTGTTTCTGGAATTTTCCATTTAATATTTTCAGACTGTGGTTGATTGTGGGTAACTGAAACCATGGAAAGAGAAACCACGAATAAGGGGGAATGACCTTACACAGAACTGCAAAATACTTAAAAGAGTCAAGATAATTTTGAAAAAGAAGAACTTAAATTATCTGACTCCATTACTTACCATAAATGTTCAGTGATAAAAACAATGTGGTATTGACATAGTGAGATCAACGGAATCAAATACAGAGTCCAGAAATGTCATCTACACATTTACTTTGTGTCAAAGATTCAGTATAACTCAATAGATACTCTTTCAAATAAATGGTTGTAGAATAATTGGGTAGCTTCATGAAATATATAAATCTTATTCCTTAATTACAACATAAACTAGAATTTACATAAAATGAATCATAGGTCTAAATAAAAGAGGTAAAATCAAATTGTAAATGAAAATATATAAGAAAATCTTTGTGACCTTCTACTAGACAAATTAATTACTTAGGTACTACACAGGAAACATAAATCATAGAAAACAAAAATGACAAATTAAATACCATAAAAAGTAAAACTAAAAATGTCTGCTCTTTAAAAGGCACTGTTTTTTTAAAAAATTTTATTGTTGTTGTATTACATCCATCCCCTTTTTGCTCCCCTCTGTCCCCCTCCACACCTACCCATTCCCCCCAAAGTCAATCCCACCTGTTGTCCATGTCCATGGTTCCTTTATACTAGGTTCTTGTCTAAGCTGCTCCCCTTCTTTGCCTCTGCCTCCCCCTCCCCCCAACCCCGTTCCTCCTGACCACTGAAGGCCTATTCCTTGTATTCATATACTTAGTTCTGTTTTGCTTGTTGTTAGTTTTGCTCATTATTGTCCCGTAATGGGTGAGATCATATGATATTTGTCCTTCACTGACTGGCTTATTTCACTAAGCATAATACTCTCCAGTTCCATCCATGTTGTTGCAAAGGGTACAAGTTCCTTCTTTCTTTCTG